>ML248472.1:66095-78534 GCA_005239495.1 Nicotiana undulata | reverse complement strand
ATTATTTTCTTGCCAAAGATCAAAGATGCCTAAGATGTTGCCAAGGTATGCTTTTTATAGAGGGCAAAAACTCTAGTGAAAAGTGGACAAAAACACCCCCGTCGGGCTGATATGCGATCGCATTCGCGCGTCGCATTTACAATTTAGCTTCAGGTATCAGACGGTGATGCGACTCAAATGCGAACCGCATTTGAGATATGCGATCGCATATTCGACCGCATTTCACTCATTAAACTTGACTCAACTTTCTGTTGCGGTATGTGATCTCTGGGCTCGAAATCCGAATCGCATGTTGCATATGCGATCGAATTTGGCCATTGCTCCCCTCTTTTCTCTTCTTTACTCTCTTTTTGCTCAATTTCACTCCAATTTGACCTTAACCACTTCATGGCATCATTTTCCTGCAAATAGAGCAATTATACACTGATAGTAACCTCAAATACCCATTGAGCAGCACAAAATCTACTGAAAAGAGGCTAAAATGAGTGGTAAAATTTCCACTCATCAGAAGGACGCTGCAACCAGTTGGACCGAGGAGTGTCAAAAGGTTTTTGACAAAAGGTTATTTTTCCACACCACCAGTCTTAGTCCCGCCGGAGCCTGGTAGACTACTGCTACTCTACCTTGCAGTGTTAAATGGGGCTTTCAGTTGTGTTCTGGGACAGAATGACGAGACAGGGAGAAAGGAACAGCCCATCTACTACTTGAGTAATAAATTCACTCCTTATGAGGCATGGTACTCTCTACTAGAACGCACTTGTTGTTCTCTAACCTGGATAGCTCAAAAGCTTAAGCTCTACTTCTGCGCTTATACGACATATCTCATATCGAGAATGGATCCCTTGAAATACAACTTTCAGAAGCCCATGCCTGCTGGGAAGCTGGCCAAATGACAAATCTTGCTGAGTGAATTCGACATCATCTATGTGTCACGACCCGAATTTCCCACTGCCGGGAACGCGATGACGCCTAATATTGAATCCGCTAGGCAACCCAACGTTAATGGTTTGATTACCTTTTTCTTTCTTATTAGCAATTTACAAGATATCATAACATAAACAGCAAAATAAAATGCGGAAGAACGAAATTTAACAATCTAATTAAATTCTAATACGAAATCCATAATACAACTCAACCCAGAACCGGTGTCACAATGTCACGCAATGTCTACGAATACTACAAACCACGGTCTGAATAAGAAAATGCGAATCTTTCTCATAAACAGATAAAACAGAAGGAATTATGAAATAAGGGGGACGCCAAGGCTGCGGACACTTGTAGGACTACCTCGGGTCTCCTCTGCACTGAAGGCAGCAACCTCGAACTACGGTCTGTAAGGTCTAGTACCGTGATCTGCACAAAAGAGTGCAGAGTGTAGCATTAGTACAACCGACCCCATATATTGGTAAGTGTCGAGCCTAACCTCGGCAAAGTAGTGACGAGGCTAGGACACGACAACCATATAAACTTGTGCAAGTTAATCATATACGAGAAGCAATAATAACAAGAATTAAATGGGATAGTACGGAAAAAGGGGGAACATGCTTAGGGGGAGGGGGATATCAAGTTAAGACAGTAATGAAGTAAAGTGACAAGGTAAATATCAAACTTTAAGCAACGGAAATAATAACACAGAACAAGCGCAAGAAATCACCCTTCGTGATTTTACTCTCGTCCTCACCATAGAAATCAACATAAATGGCACGGCATCACCCTTCGTTCTTTAACTCTCTCATAATCATGGCACGACATCACCCTTCATGCTTTTTATTTCATTAATATGGCACAGCATCACCCTTCGTGCATTAACACTCACAATATCGGCACGACACCACCCTTCATGCTTTAACACTCACTCACAATATCACGCACGACATCACCCTTCGTGATTTACACTCTTTCTCACCCAAACAAATGAAATAACAACATGCCGACACAAGAATCAATAGTATAAACAGTAATAGAAACCATACCGTCCAGGCAAGGGAGTCAACAATGGAAACATATTATCCTGGCAAGGGAAAACAACTTTAACCAATGTCGCTTAATTAATTAGATTCACGAAATAAATCTCAACTTGAACCAATACTCAACAATAAGCAATACCAAGGAAATACCATCAACATGGATAAATATCAAGTTAAGCCTAAGTAGTACTTAATGAAAAATCATATCATCACAATATACGACTCACGGGCATGCTTGACACCAACATATAGATACTCGTCATCACACCTATACATTGAACATAATACTAACACGTAGAAAATAGGACACAACACATATTCCCTCAAGCTAAGGTTAAGCCAAACACTTACCTCGGACTCCACAACCAAACTCAAGCCTCAAATACCACTTTCCCATTAGATTTCTCCTCCAATTCACTTGTATCTAGACATAATTAACTTACCAATATCAATAAATGCTAAAGAATCTAACCCCAATGCTAAATTATAGGTTTCCAATCATTTTCCCCCAAAAGTAAAAAATCGACCCCGGGCTCGCTTGGTCAAAATTAAAGGTTCGGACCAAAACCCGATCACCCATTCACCCACGAGCCCGAATATGCAATTAGTTTTTAAATTCGACCCCAAAACAAGGTCTAAATTCCAATTTTATAAAAAGCCCTAATTCTACCCAAATCCCCCAATTTCTACCATGAAAACCCTAGAATATTGGATAAAAAATGATGAAATGCAATGGGTAAATGAAGAAAACAGGTTTACAATCATATACCAACACCCTGGGAAAAAACCTGTCTCTTGAAAATCGCGTTAATGCTCTCCAGCTTTTGAAAATATAAATTTATGGCCTAAATCCCGTTCTGCCTCTGTGTTAAGTGCTAGGCGACAGTGTTCATCGCGTTCGCGTGAACCCTGTCGCATTCGTGAAGAGCTGCCTTTGAGGACTTACGCGTTCACATGAAAGGTTACGCGTTCGGGAAGGCTTAGCCCAGCCTTGCCTTCGCGTTCGCGATTAAGGGGTCGCGTTCGCATTGGTTTTCCCTAGGTTCCCTGACCAGCCCATCCTAAAGCTATGCGTTTGCGGTTGACCGGTCGCGTTCGCGTTGAGAAGCCCCCCAAAGCTCCGCGTTCGTGTCCATGTCAACGCGTTCGCGATTTTCAAACCCAGCCCCAACCCAGTTTCCCCTTCGCGTTCGCGGGATTGACCACGCGTTCGCGAAGTATAGTGCATCAGGCACCAGATACAGCAACTACACCAGATTGTTCAAAGTCAAAAAAACCCCGAAGCCTATCCGAAACTCACCCTAGCCCTCGGGGCTCCAAACCAAGTATGCACGCAACCCTAAAAACATCCTACAGACCTACTTGTGTGATCAAATCGCCAAAGTAACACCTAAAACTACGAGTTTAGCAATAAAATCAAAGCAAAATCGCAAGAAACTTTAAAGTTTCAAATTTTACAACCAAGGGTCCGAATCACGTCATATGAACTCCGCTTCTCACCAAATTTTACAGGCACAACTCAAATACCATATTAAACTTGTACCATGCATCGAAATCAAAATACGGGCCCAATACTATCAAATTCAAACACCGCTAAATTTCTAAAAACTCTTGTAAATTCAATTAAACAATTTCTTTCATCAATTCATTTCTCGGGCTAGGGACTTCGGAATTCAATTCCGGGCATACGCCCAAGTCCCATACTTTCCTACGGACCCTCCGGGACAGTCAAATCACAGGTTTGTGTCTGTTTACCCAAAATGTTGACCTAAGTCAACCTAAATTCAATTTTAAAGGCAAAATTAATATTTTTCTCAATTTTCACACATAAGGGCTTTTCGGATATATGCACGGACTGCACACGCAAATCGAGGTGAGACTTGAGAAGGTTTTTAAGGCCTCGAAACACAGTTTTGACATTTAAAACAAGATATGACCTTTTGGTTCATCACATTCTCCACCTCTAAAACAATCGTTTGGCCTCGACGGACATAGAAAAGTACCTGAATCGGGGAAAAAATGGGGATATCGGCTCCGTATATCAGAATCGGACTCCTAGGTAGCTGCCTCGGCAAGCTGAGCACTCCACTAAACACGAGCTGATGGATAACTCTTCAACATCAACTAACGAACCTGCTGGTCTAGAATAGCTACCGCCTTCTCCTCAGAGGTCAAGTCCTTGTCCAACTGGACAGTGCTGAAGTCTAACACATGGGATGGATCGCCGTGATACTTCTGAAGCATAGACACGTGAAACACTTGATGCACAGCTGATAAACTCGGTGGCAATGCAAGTCTGTAAGCCACCTCTCCCACTCTATCAAGGATCTCTAAAGGACTGGTGAACCTATGGCTTAGCTTGCCCTTCTTCCCAAACCTCATCACGCCTTAATGGGCGACACCCGAAGCAACACTCGCTCGCCAACCCTGAATGCCACATCACGAATCTTGCGGTCGGCATAACTCTTCTTCCTGGATTGAGCTATACGAACTCTGTCCTGAATAACCTTAACCTTATCCAAGGCATCCTGCACTAAATTTGTACCCAACAACCGAGCCTCTCCCGACTCAAACAATCTAACCGAAGACCGACACCGCCTACCATATAATGCCTCATAGGTAGTGTGAGCATGTGATTTTTCACCTATTAAATACTCCTACAAAATTCGATAAATAAATTAATTTCGGAAATTTTTGTTGAATTTCAGTGTTTATTTGTGAATTATTAGCTTTGCATGGGCATATTTAATCTTTTAAATATTTATAAAGTGATAAATAATAACAAAACACTTTTAAAACTTTTATTATTTTGCATAATTATGTTATTATAATTAGTTGAATAATTTAGTCATTTTACTAAGAAAATTGCGAAATTTGTTCTTTAAATGATTATGGGTATTAAACTAAATGGTTTTACTCTTAATTAACTCATCAATTATTTTATAATTAAACAAGACTAAGTTAAAATTAGTTACTATAGTTTAAAGTTTAGTTTGAATTAATTTTAGTAGATTAATTAATTTAGATTGGCCAAAAGAGGATTAAAATCGGACCTGGGCCAAATTACCCAGGCCCAAATCTCTTTTCTCACTACCCAAATACACGCAACCCAAGCCAAACCCGTCCAAACCCTGTCTCCCAAAATGACCCCATTTTAATGTCAGTTTAATCCTAGTCGTTGATCTTCCTAGATCTAACGAGTGGGAACTAACCATTCATTAAGTATAAAATGTCCTAACCCATACCCACCCCTTCAGAACCCGTATACCCTAACTCCCTCATCTCCCCGTCTCTCTCCTCACCCTCTCTAAACTCGTCGTCTGCCGCCCGAAAATCACCCATAGGCGGCGGAGCACCACCAAATTACACCAAAATCATACCAGATAATCTCTTCCTTCCCCTCAATCACCTCCCACCTTTAATTTCTCAAAAAACCTGCCTGGAATTCATCAATCTTAGATCTAAGAATCAAAAACCTTAGAAACCCGACTCTGGCCGATTGAAAAAGCATTAATGACTCAAACCTACATGAGTCAATAGATCTTGGTGAGAGCTATCAATTCATAAGGGTTTGGCCCATTTCCAAACCCCACCGGAGTCCGGCCAAAGTCCGGCGAGGCACCAGAATCCGGTCAAGCTTCTCATTAACCGGTATCTCTTAAAACATCATCTTTCTTTTCACTTTCTTTTACTCGTTTGAATATAAATTTTGAAATCGATAGGTTATTAAGTTCTAAATTTCTAGTTTCTGCTTGATGTTAGAGAATGCTTTAAATTCAATTTTAGGTTTAGTTTTAGTTGGTGATTTTACCTGACTCAATTAATGTTAGGTTTCCAGATTTCTTCTTGATTGTTTCTTTTTCGGTCATAAGAAATGTTTATGTGTTAATTTGATGTTTTATACTTCAATACCACACAAGAGGGGGGGTGATTTTTGTGGTGTCCAATTTTCGAGTGCTTTCTCAATATAAGAACCTGGTTCTTCTTGGTGTTCCAACTTCTAATGATGCAGAATAATAAATGCACTAAAGTAAAAACACAGAGATTTTTACGTGGAAAACACCTGGCTCAAAAGGTAAAAAAACCACGACTTACTACTTAGTAGGATTTTTCCCAAACTCTTCACTACAACTCTGAGCCAAACATCATTTACAAAATAAACTCTTTTGTAAACCTAGGACTAACTCTAATCACTTTGTGGAAAACTAGCCTCTAGCTAATTGCGACAAATATAGAGTTAACTCTAACTTGAACAATGTGTACCTATTATAATTTCTTCTAATAAAGCTGAAAGATACAATATTAAATCACCTACTACAACCAACTAGACTCGAAAGATAAACAGATGAAACTGGTTCTTCTAGTTGGTCAGTAGCCTTTGTGTCGCACAAGGATTCTGCTTGCAAAGTAACTATGGGAATTTTGCTTTCAATTCTTGTTTCACTTCTGCCTTTGTGCGATCCCTTCTTCAGTAAGAATGCGTCAACATTATATAGCGCCAGTAGTTGAGATGTTCTTGTTTAGTTCTAATGCAACTCTTCCTTGGTAGAAGAGTTTGTGTTTATCCCAACTTCTTCCCTTTGTTACTCTCCTTGCTGAACTCTAACTCTAACCTCTTATCAATTTGCAACCTTTTCGCATTGGAAGACAACCTCTTGGTTCATGGACAATTCACAATCATGTTTATCTCCTGTGCATAGATGGTTCTTGTGCCAATGGAACTGTTCAAGTATGTTTGCCCTGATGGACCCGATTCAACTGGGTAGACATTTGTCAATATTCAAAATCATGCAGTGACTTAGATCAACAAATTCCCCCTTTTTGATGATGACAAACTCTGTGCTTAACCATGTATACACTTCAAACATTTTGTATGGGTTTAAGCTTTTAGCATAGAGAGACCAGGTTCATTAGGTTATAAATATCACAACAGTTTGAAATTTGAAAAGCACATTTCTTCCCCCTTTTGGCATCATCGAGAAGTTGCAAAATGATAAATTTACCAGAGTTGGTTAACAATTAATCATGGCCATTGAGGAAAGTGCAGGTGCAAACATGATTTAATCATCAAAAGAAACCAATAAATGTAAGCTATGTAAGAAACTGAGACAAAGTCAATGACTAACAGAAGTAGAATTCATTGATTAGTCAGTAATCAAACACCATACACAAAAAGAACTAAAAAAGTCATAACCATGAGCAAAATAAAAAAATACAGAACAAATCCCGAACTGGGCAATGAGGGGTTTTTGGTGGCTCTGGACATCCTAAGGTTGGGTTGGGGCAGATGAGGTTGGGTTCTTGGCTTGAAGGAGAGAAAGCATTTTTTGAAGAACACCTTCATTTTTCTCCTTCTCCTTTGTTAGTTCAACTATGAGAGCATCCCGCTCAGCTTCCACCTCATGAAGGCGAGATTTCAATCTAAGGATCTCCGCATCCTTTATCTCTCCTTCCTGCACCAATGACCTAACTTTGCTATTGACTGGTTGCTTCCTAGATGAACCAGGTTCATCTTCAGGAACATTGACAAGATAATCACATGTCAGCAAAGTGTTCTTCCCAAAATAATCCTTAGCATTAGCCATCTCAGCTTTCTTCACATGAACCTCAAAGTAGGCAAGCACAGTTGTCAGAATAAAGCCATAAGGAATAACATGTGCTTTGGTTCCATTTACAACTCTGTCCAAGAGCTGAATGATGAAGCTGGCCAGTTAATCTACTTACCCCTATACAAGCATTCCATAAGCGTTAAGTCCATATAGCTTGCAATGTGCCTTCTCTCTTGTCTTGGCAGCAGGAATTTGATCACAAATTCAAAGAACAGCTCGTTCTGGAGCTTCATTTCACTTTTGAACATTGTCTTGGGCTCAGGTTCCTCCTCATTTTCACAAAAGAATCTGGTGATGTTGAGAGCTGAGGCCATTCCATCAAGACTAGGCCATCTTTGCCTAGTGTAATCATCGTAGACCTCATCAGGTATATTCATAATCTCTCCCAGTTACTTTCAATCAAAAGTGATCTGATTCCTTTGACTGTGGAGGTCACCCTGCCATTCTTGACACTTGAATTGGCCATAAACTCCACCAGTTCGTTCCTTGCCAGCCTTCCCTCAAGGTGAAGAATCATGTTCTTCCACCCTTGTGCATCCAGCGCATCCATCAAGTAGATCATTCCGGATTCTTCCAGATCTTTCACGAAAATACCCTTAAGAATTGTACGCTTTCCAAACAAGGTGAGTTTGTCAGATTGCTCACCAGACATCTCCTCCTCTCCTCCACTCCATTCTTTTTCTTCTTCTTCTTCAACAACCTTCACTTTCTTGACTTTAGACTTGGTCCTTTTTGCTGTGGTTGAGTGTGTGGCAGACACAATAGCTGACTTCTTGGAAGAAGCCTTAGCCTTCTTAGGTTTAAGTGTCTCTACCACAACTGGAGCAGGCTGCTCCTCAGGATGGACTAGGTCCATCATATCGTCATCAACAATATTAGCCTCAATAGGCTCTCCTACCTTCGCCTTTCCCTTGGCAGCCTTCCTTTTCTTTCTCTCTCTCAGAGCCCTTTCCAACTCTTCTTCTCCTTGTCGAATAACACTTTGTGTAGCATGAACGTTTGGGGCAGGATCTTCAACAGATACAGAAGCTTTCCTTTTCTTTGGAGGAACTGGGGTAGTGACTTTCTTGAACTTTTGAGTTCTCTTCTTCTTGGGGTTATAAGACTCCCCCAACTTCCTCAGCATCTCAGCCAATGTCTCCTCGATAGATGAACCAGGTTCATCTGCTGATTTTTGTAAGCTCTCTAGACCTGCTGTTGCTTCCTCAGCAACACTTCCCCCTAAATTTGTGACACCTTCTTCAACAATCTCAGGAACGGGGCCACAAATAGCCAAAGTGGTACCTTCATCCCCAGATCCCCTTACAAAACCTCCTTCTCCCTCTCTCTCAAGAATTTTGTTTTTCCCCAATTTTCACTGCCTATCTGGCACTTCAACATCAACAACTGACCCAACCAACACAAACATGTTTTCAGTAGTAGCAGTTTCAGAATCAACTTCAAGATTACCTTGCTCAGAACTGGATGAACCTGGTGCTTCGTCCTCATTAGCGGATTTGAAGGATTCACTTGAAGATTCGGACCCATGGGTCTCGCTAGCTTTAAGAATTTCCTCCAAGAATCTTGAACGAGAGCCAGAAGCCACTAATTTCCTGGCCAACATTTTCACCCTACATGCCGTAGGGGCTGGAGTGGGGTTGGGTGTAGGTTCAGGAGTAGGCTCAAGAACTGGAGGGTTTTGGGGGGTTGTAGATCTGGCTGGTGAATGTGAATTGTACACTGATGGAGAATTAGAACTAGAATCACCGTCCTCATAATCGTGGACGGAGAAAGAAGATGAAATAGGGGGTGATGAAGACATTGTTATGAATAATTTTTGGAAGAAAAGAGAGTTGATCAGTTTTGGTTTGAGAAGAACGATGAACTTGGTTCGACTTGTTATGTTATTAAGAGGCGAGGTAATGATTGCCCTTTTATAAGATGTGAATTATACAACGGCCAGCCTTATTAATCAAATGCAAGTCTAAACGCTGTAGGACTGTCATTGATTAGACGGTAAGGAATCCCCTAAATCTAGGCTAATTAAGTAGCGATGGGGCTTCTTGGAACAGGTTCATTTTGGGATAAATACAAAGAATTTGAAACAAAGCAAATATAGATAGAGTCCTGCTCGTGTGTGACTGTAATTAATTCAATAAGTGTATGGAGATGACCACGTACATTGTCCGTCAGATGAACCAGGTTCATCGTGTTAGAGTATTTAGATATGCCTCAATTTACAATGATAGAAAAACATCATTAGCAACCAGGGAATCATATTAATACATGGCAAGAGAGTATGGCAGTAAAGCCATGATACTGAGCAATGATTAGTCTGGTTGATTATCGATTTACCCAGTTAGCATCATGTAGGGCTTCACCAATGTTCTTTGGTTCATTCAAGGATAGAAAGGCATCAAACGTACACGGATTTTTAAGGAAGATCTTGTTTTGATTCCAGATGTCAAATCTGTTATGATGTTCTCAAGAGGGTGAGAACTCTGGTATCTGTGTTGTTTGAGCACCAACTACTCACTTCTAGATAGTTCCATGGTGTCTTGTTGTTATGGAACAGGATCAGGGCCAGGGTGCACATGTTGAGTTCCCCCTGTCATGTTGCTTGGGCTAGTTAGACCTCGTCCATCACCTATTCCATCATCCATATTTGCTTCAATGTGTTAATTGCTTTTCACCAGTCCAAGCTCCTTGTCTTCTAGTTCCTGTTTCCCCCTTGCACATGCCTCACAAACTTTGCCTTCATTGAACTTAATGTTAGGAAGCCCTACCACTAAGTCTTTAGAGACTAGTTTGTTTAGCATATTTAGACTTGCGTGACCAAGTCTTTTGTGCCACAGGAGGGGATCACTTTCTTTCCATTTCCAAATGAGACATTTCCTCTTTTGAGGCTTTCAAGTGAAAGGAACTGTTCCTTGTTCCCTGTCATATGCTTTGATCAGCCACTATCCAAATATAAAATTTGGCTCCTTCCTATCACTTGAACCTACAAAGGGGTTAGTTTTAAGAAACCAAACTAGTTTGGGTCCTTTTCTATGCGAGAATGGATGAATCAAGCTTTTCTGGCCCAATTTGGTAGCCATTTTTTCTTTTTAACAAAACTCTCATTTCTTCGACTGACCTGCTCTTTTGCAGTACACTCAATTTTGTAGTGGCCAGTCTTACCACAATGGGTGCAGATTTTATTCTCAGGAAGAGTGAGATACTTGCTTTTGGGTTCCCACTTGGACAATTGACTCCCAAAGCCAAGACCTCTCCGGTTGCTACTATGATTCTCTTGAAGCCATGTCAAGGCATCAGAGGATTTATTCCATTTACAAGTTCGATCTAATTCATGTTTGACTTTGCCAAGTTCTTCTTTAAGTGTTCTTATCTGTTCATCCTTGGCATACATCTTATCTTTTAGTTTTCCCATATTTTCTTCTAACATGATATGAGAATGATCAACAACCTTTTTACCCGATCCTAGCTTCAGTTTTATGTTTTCAGATTTTAGTTCTAGAATCTCAGTTTCAAGTGGATGAACCTGGTTCAACAAGACAGTGTTTTTCTTTTCAGATTCACTTACTCTGATTTCCAGGTTCATGCATTTTGCTTTTAGCATTGCACATTCTTTAGAAAGTTGATCCTTCTCTTTGGTTGTTTCTTCAGAATCATCCATGAAATCAAGTAGCAACTCAGAGAGTTTTTCTTTAGATAGGAACTTTATTTTATTTTTAATATGGGAGATACTTACCTCTGGTTCTTCATGTGATTCCTCATCAGATTCTCCAATTGCAATGAGTGCCTGATCTTCAGTCTCACCATCTTCTGATTCTTCATCTTAACTTTCCCCCAAAGCACCAACCATAACTTTTGTTGTGGTTTTCTTGGGTTGGACCAATACCTTCTTCCTGTTCCTTCTTTCATATCTCTCATTTTTCCATTCCACTTCCCACTGAGGACAGTTCTTGATAAGGTGGTCAGTCTTTCCACACTTGTAGCATCCCTCGTTGGTTGGCCTTTCTGGAGCTTTTGCTTTGTTGAAGTTTCCTCCTCTAGAGAGGCCCTTCTTCCTTATGAGAAAGTTTCTGAATTCTTTGGTGATCATGGCCATCTCATCTTCCTCCAGATCTGATCCCTTAGTGATCCTCAATGCTAGACTCCTCTCCTTCTTTGGAGTATCCATTTTCATTGTCTGCCTTCTGAGTTCATAAGCAGTAAGGTTTCCAATTAGCTCGTCCAATCTGAGGGTTGCCATATTTTTGGATTTCTGGATAGCAGTGATTTTTCTTTCCCAGGAAATTGGTAAGACCCTTGTCAGGATCTTCTCTACCCTGTCCTCTTCAAGAATGACTCTTCCAAGAGACTTAAGTTCATTTGTCAAAGTTATGAACCTTGTGTACATATATTGGATTGTCTCTCCTTCTTTAATAGTGAAGTTTTCATACTGAGAGTATAGTAGAGTACCTCTTGATCTTTTTACCTGAGGTGTTCCTTCATGAGATACTTGCAAGGTATCCCGGATTTCTTTGGCAGTGGTGCAACTTTGGATTCTGCTATACTAGTATGAACCTGGTCCACACACTAGCCACTTTTTGGCCTTTGCATTCTTCTCCCATTTCTTCAGATCCTCAGCAGTGCAACAAGCTCTAGTCTTTGGTACATCTACACCTTCAGCAGTCTTCTTCATGGTAGCTGGAAGACCATCAGTGACTATGTCCTAGAGTTCATAGTCTTCTCCAATCATGTGGTCCTTCATCGTGTTCTTCCACCAGGAGTAATATTGGCTATTGAAGAGTGGTGGCCTTGCAGTTGATTGACCCTCCCAGTTTCCAGGTGGTGCACTCATTTTGATCTTTTCCAAGGTGTTAGCCTTTTCAAGGATAA
>ML248472.1:53450-65900 GCA_005239495.1 Nicotiana undulata | reverse complement strand
GGGGGGGGGGGTGATTTGTGTGGTGTCCAATTTTCGAGTGCTGTCTCAATAGAAGAACCTGGTTCTTCTTGGTGTTCCAACTTCTACTGATGTGGAATAAATGCAGCAAAGTAAAAACACAAAGATTTTTACGTGGAAAACACCTGGCTCAAAAGGTGTAAAAACCACGACCTACTACTTAGTAGGATTTTCCCAAACTCTTCACTACAACTCTGAGCCAAACAGCATTTACAAAATAAACTCTTTTGTCAACCTAGGACTAACTCTAATCCCTTTGTGGCAAACTAGCCTCTAGCTAATTGCGACAAGATTCAAGTTAACTCTAACTTGAACAATCTGTACCTATTACAATTGCTTCTAATAAAGCTAAAAGATACAATATTAAATCACCTACTACAACCAACTAGGCTCGAAAGATAAACAGATGAAACTGGTTCTTCTAGCTGGTCAGTAGCCTTTGCGTCGCACAATGATTCTGCTTGCAAAATAACTCTGGGAATTTTGCTTTTATTTCCTGTTTCACTTATGCTTTTGTGCGATCCCTTCTTCAGTAAGAATGCTTCAACATTATATAGCGCCAGTAGTTGAGATGTTCTTATTTAGTTCTAATGCAACTCTTCCTTGGTAGAAGAGTTGGTGTTTATCTCAACTTCTTCCCTTTGTTACTATCCTTAGGAGACAACCTCTTGGTTCATGGATAATTCACAATCATATTTATCTGCTGTACATAGATGGTTCTTGTGTCAATGGAATTGTTCAAGTATGTTTGCCCTGATGGACCTGGTTCAACTGGGTAGACATTTGTCAATCTTCAAAACCATGCAGTGACTTGGGTCAACATAATTGATTATCACTTAATATAAACATGCATGTTAGGTCTATTTTAAATGTTAATTTAGGTTAACCTTAATTTCATAACTCAAATCCCAACTAATTAGTCTAGGTTTCCGAATTTAGTCACTTCTATGCATGATTTTATTGTTGTTAGGATTTCTACCTTCTTCTTTTTTGTTTCTGAATAATTAGTTCTGGTTTGCTGTTGATTGTGTATTTGTTTTATATTTAGTCTGTTGTTAGTTTTCTGGTCCTAAGATAATCACTTTAGGTTCATGTACCCCCTTTTTCCTTATCTTCCCTAATTGTTCATATGTTAAAATTAGTCAACTGATTTCAACCTTAGTCTTAATCATGCATGTAAAGACCCGTAAAATTTCTTGCTTAAAATAATGCCCGAACGAGTCCCCAAGTTTCTTTTACTGTGTAAATTCCTAAAACGGACCTAATTTGAACAAAAAAAGTATCCAAGGAGCTAAGGAATTAAATTTTCAAGAAATTGGGTGTTATGCGACGCACTATGCGATCACATAATGTGTATGCGGACCGCATAGTGGTCGCATACACTGGCAGATCACTGCCCAACTGAAGGACAACTATGCTGTCCAATCTACGATCGCATTGCGGTTCTACGGATCGCATAGCTGTCGCGTTATTGCCTTTGAGTTTTGGGGAGGGGTGTTATGCGACGCACTATGCGATCGCATAAAGAGTTTGTGGACCACATAGTGGTCGCATACCTGGGCAGATTGTTTTCAAATTTTGGCCCACCAGAGGGCCATTCTGCGGTCAACTCTGTGGACCGCATGTCAGGAATGCGATCGCATTCCTGACCGCATATTTGACACGGGATTTTAATTTTCTGAACTTTTATACCTGACCCCAGCTTCATTTAACCCCTACCCCCTTTCATTTTAACTGGATTCTAAACAAAATAGAGAGAAGTGAGAGTGGGTTCTAGAGAGAGAAGTCCTCATCTTCCCCAAATTGGTCCTCCATCTCTACTCAGGCCTGGAAGTTTATCGAGTAGTCGTCATCTTCTTCATCATAAGAGGTAAGTCTTCACCCTATTCCCCAAATTCAAAGAATTTAGCCAAGAATAAAACACACATAGGTTGGTTCTTGTGAATGAAAGTTGAGACCTTGCATGCATGTGAATAATCTTCCATAACCTAGTAAAGGGAAGCAAGTAGAGTAATCTTTCACTAAAAAGGGTTTTAGTTAAACTAAGGGATCACATAGTGTTTGATAAAATGCTCAAATGAATTCGAGACTCCTAATTCTAAGGTAAATGTGTCGCATTGTGAACTAGATTGACGGTGCTAGACGGTTCGGTGAATTGTGATAGAAATTAAAAAGGGAAACTCGACTCCAGGTATGTATGGCTAACTTTAATCTTTGTAAAATCGCTTTGTGGTGTCCGAGCATACGGTACGTGTATTGGTGTGAATGTGTGCAACTGGTTGTTCGAATTGTGTTGAAGCGTGAAGTGTATTCCTTGTCTGTCTTTAGTTGATCACCACACTACTATGCTATGTGAAATGATGCTAGTAGGATAATGAATCCAAGAGTATGAATGTATATGCTAAAGGCTGTGTAACAAGTAATGAAAAGGAGTTGTGGTGTGATGTAATTGAATAAAAAGGTTGTGGCAATATCGTATATGATTCACTGTTTGGTAAGGTTTGTTGTGGCACGATTTTCTTTTTATACGTATTGTGGGTTGTAAAGAAGCTGTATTCCTATTGCTGAAATTTTCTGTGATTGAATTGTGAATTGTCATTGTTGATATGAGATATGATTGTTTGGTGGGATCGGGTTGCGCGCCGCAACAGGAGGGATAAGGGTGATATGTGAGAAGTGATAAGGGTGTGATGTGATTGTCCGGTGGGATCGGGTTGCACGCCGCAACAGAAACACAACAAATGATTGTGATTGTCCGGTGGGATCGGGTTGCACGCCGCAACAGAAACACAACAAATGATTGTGATTGTCCGGTGGGATCAGGTTGCACGTCGCAACAGAAACATAATAAATGATTGTGATTGACAGGTGGGATCGGGTTGCGCACCGCAACAGAAGAAATAAGGGTGAAATGTTGAGAAGGGACAAGGGTGGAATTGCGATTGTGATGAAGTGAAAATCGTGGAACTTCCATTGTGTTTTCTTTCTATATCTTGTGCAGTGATTGTGTGACTCTCTGTCTGTCTCTTGCCTGTGCATTATTGAGTTTACTTAGAGTAAAGTTTGTTCATACATACCAGTACAATTCAAATGTACTGACGTCCCTTTTGCCGGGGGCGCTACATTCTTGTGATGATTGTAGGTGGTTCTATAGCAGGTACTCCAGCCCACTGACAGTAGTGCCTCCTCTACATCCTATCAGCTGTTTTGGTGAGCCCCTCTCTTCTCGGGGCCCTATGTGGTTGATGCCACCTCTTCTTCCGGATTTTTATTTTGGTATTTGTGTAAGGTATAGCCGGAGCCTTGTTACCGGCAAGTATTATATAACTCTTTCGTACTCTTAGAGGCTCCGTAGACAGGAAATGTGGGTTATGTACATATGTATTTTGGGCAGTGTAAGTTGTAGGCCACGTAAAGTAAACCCGTATGCTATGTATATTTTGTAAGTATTGTACGACATGTGGGTAATGACAGAAATCTATAATTAAATTCCTGGTTGTAAGAATGTGTCTAAATTATAATTGAATAATGTACATTGGAATCTCGGGATAATACGTGGGATGGAAAAAAAGAATCCAGGTCCGCTCTAATGGGGCTACCCGGTCGAGCGCCGGTCGTGTCCCTCGGTTTTGGGGCGTGAAAAACTTGGTATCAGAGCCTAAGGTTTTAAAAGAGTCCTAGGATTTCTCGGATCCGTGTGTAGTAGAGCCCTTCTTATCGGTGTGTTGTCGACCACATCTATAATTAGGGGGCTACATGGACATTTAGGAAATTACTCTTCTCATTGTTATTCTATATCGTGCGGTGAGGTGGAAAGTGAAAATGTCCTTGTCTAATTCGTGCTTTGTTCCGAAATTTTCAGTAATGGCACCAAATAAGAGAGTTCAACTCGGCCTTGAGGCCAATGCCACCCCAAGTGTGGCTGTGAATCATGTACCTAGTAGTGCGGGCGAGAGTGACTCCCCGGCCTTGAATCTGCCGAACCGTTCTATTCCGGATCAAAGCATTCTTGTTCCTACGGCGGCGGAGGGTGCTGCAATCCCTCCCGCTGATATTCCTGATCCCTCTACGGTTCCAGCTTCCGGTCTCGGTACGTTCGAGGGGGACCTCAGAGGAGCTATTCATATGTTAACTTAGTTGGTGGCCACTCAAGCCCAAAGATCTCATGCTACCCCTGCATCCTCCAGCGGACAGGGAGATTCCGCCGGCTCCAGAGTCAACCAGTTTCTGCAGTTGGCCCCTCCAGAGTTCTCAGGTACGGATCCAGAGGCCAATCCATAGGATTTTCTTGATGGGATGTACAAGACCCTTCGGGTGATGAAGGCTACAGAGACAGAGAGGGTCGAGTTAGCTTCGTACAGGCTGAGGGGAGCATCATATTCCTGGTTCGAGATGTGGGAGGGTTCCCGTGGGGAGGGAAGTACTCCGTCTAGATGGGGCGAGTTCGTGGATACGTTCATGGATCATTTCTTGCCTGCCGAGACTGTGGCAGCCCATGCCACTGAGTTTGAGGTCCTCAAGCAGGGCAGTATGAGTATTTGGAAGTACCACATGGAGTTCGTAAGATTATCCAAGTATGCTCCTCAGTTAGTGTCGACCATGGATGCTCGAGTTCGACGATTTGTTCAGGGTCTCAGTCCTTTGGTTGTGAATGAGGCTGCTACAGTGGCTTTACACTCGGATATGAATTATGGAAAGATCGTGGGGTTCGCCCAGGCCACGGAGGCTAGAAAGTTGAAGATACGGGCAGACAGGGAGAATAACAGCAGAGCCCGGTCAGTGGGTCACTCAGGGAGCGCAGTTGCAGGGGGGAGATCAGTTCAGGGGAGGGGGCCATCAGGGCCATCCCAGTCTTATGCACAGTCCTTAGCCAGTGCACCGCCATCCGTGCACCTTTATCAACCGAATAGTCATTGGAGACTAAGATCCGACAGCAGGAGACCCCATCAGTCAGGTCGTCCCGGAGGAAGGTTCCAGCAACAGGGGAGGGCTCCGTGCCCTAAGTGCGGAGGGTTCCATACTGAGGCCTGTTATTTGGATTGCCCGATATGCTACAGGTGTGGGGTGAGGGGTGAGGGGTCATCTTCAGCGGGATTGTTGTGCGCCCAGCCAGGGTTTGGGTAGGGGATTTGCCCAGTCATCCGGTTCTTCAGCCACCACATCTTCAGTGCGTCCTCCAGCTCCAACAGGACATGGTGCAATTAGGGGTGGGGCTCGTGGTAGAGGTAGACCCAGCCGATTCTATGCTTTGAGTGGTCGCCAGAGCGTAAAGGCTTCTCCAGAAGTTGTTACAAGTATTCTGAATGTTCAAGCACTTGATTGTTATGCTCTTATTGATCCGGGGTCCTCCTTGCCTTATGTTACCCCGTTTATTGACTCAAGTTTTGGGATAGAACCTAAACAGCTTCATGAGTCGTTCTCTGTATCGACTCCGGTCGGTGATTCTATTACGGCAGCGCGAGTCTATAAGGATTGTGTTGTAACAGTATGTGGTCGCGTTACCACGGCCAATCTTATTGATCTTGGGATGGTAGATTTTGATATTATTATGGGACTGGACTGGCTTTATTCATGCTTTGCTAAACTCGACTGTCGAACCAGAATCATGAGGCTAGAGTTTCCTAATAAGCCGGTTATTGAGTGGAAGGGGAATGCCGAAAGGTGGGTTTATCTCCTGCCTTAAGGCCTCGAAGATGATTAAGAAGGGGTGTATCTATCATTTGGTCCGGGTAGCGGACACCACTTCAGAAGTGTCCTCCCCCGAGTCCGTGCCAGTCAACCTAAATTCAATTTTAAAGGCAATATTAGCATTTTTATCAATTTTCACAAATAAGGGCTTTCCGGATATATGCCCGGACTACGCAGGCAAATCGAGTTGAGACAAGAGGAGGTTTTTATGGCCTCGAAACATAGTTTTGACTTTTAAAACAAGAGATGACCTTTTGGGTCATCACACTATGTAACTCAGAAAGCAGTCAAAGGACAAACATTGGCAGACCACCTTGCTGAAAATCCATTGGGAGGAGAATACGAACCCTTAAAAAAAAATTTTCCTGATAAAGAGGTATCATTCGTTGGAGAAGACATTGATGAAGCCTACGATGGTTGGAGAATGTTTTTCGACGGGGCGGCAAACTTCAACGGGGTCGGCATCGGAGTCGTCTTTGTATTAGAAACTGGTAAGCATTATCCGATGTCTGTGAAGCTCAAATTCCCCTGCACTATTAACGTGAAGGAGTACGAAGCTTGCATATTAGGGCTCAACCTGGCTGTTGATATGAACATTCAGGAACTGCTAGTGACCGGCGATTCATATCAACTTGTGCACCAGGTACAAAGAGAGTGGGCTACCAAGAATTCCAAGATACTACCGTATCTGCATCATGTGCAAGAAATGAAGAAGAGGTTCACAAAGATAGAATCTAGCATGTCCCCGAGATTCAGAATGAATTCGCAGACGCATTGGCCACCTTGTCTTCAATAATACAACATCCAAACAAGAACTTCATCGATCATATTCTAGTAAGGATCCATAACCAACCGACATATTGTGCTCATGTGGAAGAAGAAACGGACGTAAAACCCTGGTTCCACGACATCAAATAGTACTTAGCAAAAGGAGAATACCCTGAGCATGCAAACCATACTCAGAAATGCACAATTCGGAGGTTGCCAATCACTTCTTCCAAAGTGGAGGAACCCTGTATAGAAGAACTTCTGATTTGGGATTGTTAACGTGTGTTGATGCAAAAGAGGCTTCCAAGCTGCTCGAGGAGATACATGCCAGAACCTACGGCCCGCTTGTTGGCCCAAGAAAGGAAATAGTTTTGAAGATTGACAAAGGAACTCCGAGATGAACCAGGTCCATCACAGGTGACATAGACCAGCAGAGTTAAAGGCACATGAGATGCACATGCATGAGATAAATGTATTCTGGTAAAATTGAGATATCTTCTGATCGAAAAGATTGCAAAACAAAATTTGATAAGGACTCCTTATTCAATAAGAATAGAATCTAAGATAAGGAAGGATTTAGGAGTTGAGTTTGACTAGAACTCTTTCACCTAGGAAGAGTAACAGTAGGATTCTAGTTAATTCTTTATATACTAAATCCTATATATATTGAAGAATGTTATTATTGTAAACAGACGCACAAAAGAAGAAATTTATCAAGAATTGAGAGCAAAATTCGTGAAGAAATTTTGCAAGTAGTTTGAGCCAAATTGGAGAGTGAGAATCTGGAGCTACTTGAACCAACTAGAAGAACCAGTTCCATATGTTGTGTTTTAGTCTAGATTATTGTAGTAGATGGTCTAAATTTGTACCTTTTTTAGCTTTCTTAGAAGCAAATTGTACTAGGTACTTGAGTTGTATCATTCAAGTAAGATTTAACTTGACGTAGTCACAACAGCCTGTGGCGTGTTGTTATAAGGGTTAGAGTTAAACCTTAAGTTTACAAAAGAGTTTATTTTGTAAATGTTGTTGGCTCAGAGTTGTAGTGATGTCTTTGGAGAAAATCCTACTGAGTAGTAAGTCATTTTTTCACCTTTTGAGCCGGGTGTTTTCCACGTAAAAATCTCTGTGTTCTTTACTTTTTTGCATATATCNGCAATTACTTTTCCGCAAACTGTAGAAGTTGGAACACCAAGAAGAACCATGTTCTTCTATAGAGATTGCACTCAAAAATTGGACACCACACAAATCCCCCCCCCCCCCCCCATTGTGTGGTATTGACGTATAAAATATCAATTGGTATATGAGCAGGTTATCCTTGAAGAGGCTAACACCTTAGGTAAATATCAAGATGAGTGCACTACCTAAGAAGTGTAAAGAGAAATCCACCACTAGGCTACCAATATTCGATGATCACTTGCAGATGACTGATGGATGCTTCAAATGTTGTAAAAAGAACCACATGATCAAGAACTATCCTATGTGGGAAGTCGAGTGGAAAAAGGAGAAATTTGAAAGAAGGAACAGGTTCATGACAAGAAGAACTACAACAAAAGGTCATCCAAAGCAATGGTTGCTGGATGAGGTCTTATAGCAGTTCGGGAATCTGAAGATGAACCAGATGAAGAATCCGAGATAATTTTTCTGGACCTTAAGGATAAAATTAAACTCCTTTCTAAAGATAGAATATTTGAATTGTTGCTAATTTTAATTGATGAATCTAAGAATATAAGTTCTGAAAAAGAACAGGTGTCAAAAGAGTGTAACTCTTTAATAGCAGAATGCAAAAACTTGGAAATAAATATTTGTAAAACTGAAAAGGAAAATACTGCATTGAAGAACCAGGTTCATGCACTTGATACAACTGTCTTAGAACTTGGATCTGAAAATCTGAAATTGAAGTTAGGAACAGGTAAAGAAATAGCTAGTGACACACAACTCTCACTAGAAAAGGATCTAGGAAAGGTAAAAGATGAGCTTTATATAAAGGATGAACTGGTAAGAACCATGAAGGAGGAGTTGATTAAGGTTAATCATGACTAGACAGAACTTGTAAATGGAACAGATCCTCTGATGCACTTTCATGGCTACAAAAACATCATAGTAGCAACAGAAGAGGACTTGGCTTTGGGAACTCTACACCTAAGTGGGATCCCAAAGGAAACTACCTCACACTCCCTGAGAACAAGATTTTCACACACTGTGGTAATACTGGTCACTATAAAAGTGAATGCACTGCAAAAGAGAAGGCAAGTCAGAAGAACAAAAATTTTGTTCTAGGGAAACATAGGCTGCCAAGTTGGGCTAAAAAGAATGTGATTTATACTTTTGGTTATAGAAAGGGACCCAAACTAGTTTGAGTTCCTAAGACTAACCCATGATCTCCTTTTGCAAGTTCAACTGAAGGAGAGCAACCAAATATGGTACATGGATAGTGGCTGCTCAAAGCACATGACAAGAAGAAAGGACCAATTCCTTTCACTTGAGAACTCAAAGGATGTAAATGGGAAGAAAGGTGAGATCATTGGGGTTGATAAGGAAAAAGATGATGAACAGATTGGACTGACAAGAAACTCAAATGATGAAGCCACAGTCCATCCTGAAGCAGCATCACAAGAAAGAACAAGTGATGGAACATGTCCTTCCACCCAGGGCAACGTGACAGGGGGAACTGACTAGAGAGGAACCGATCCTCAAACCTTGAGGGAACCTGTCCATGAACCTATTCCTAATTAACAAAAATAGGAAGGAACATCCAAAGAAATTGACACTCCTATTGCAACATCCACGAAATTTGATATAGATGAACCTGGTTCATCTGTTGATTAGAAGATGTATAGGGGAATGATAGCTCTTTGTTATATCTCACTGCTAGAAGACCTGACATTGTTTTTAGTGTAGGCCTTTGTGCTGGATTCCAGAAAAATCCAAAATAGTCTCACTTGACACCTGTCAAGAAGATCTCGAGATACCTAAAAGGCACCACTAACCTTTGTCTATGGTATCCATAAGGTAGTAATTTCAACTTAGTGGGATATGATGATGCTGATTATGCAGCTTTTCTTGTGGGTAGAAAGAGCACCTCAGGTATGACACTCTTTCTTGGCTCATGTCTTGTGTCTTGGGCCACAAAAAAGGTAAAATTCTAAGGGCTTATCTACTGCTGAAACTGAGTGTATTGTTGTTGCCTCATGTTGTGCTAAATGTTGTGGATCAAACAACAATTAATGGATTGTGGGATTGATGTAGGTTGTATCCCTATCTTTTGTGAAAACACTAATGCAATTAGTATGACCAAGAACTCCGTTTATCACAAAAGAACTAAGCACATAGATGTTAGACATCATTTTTAAGGGATAATTATGAGAATGGATTGATATTTATTGAGTTTTGTGCTACTGATAAACAGATTGCTGATATCTTTAGAAAAAGAACTAAGTAGAGAGAATTTTGAAAGGAACAGGTTAATAATAGGGATTATTAAGATCACCTGATTGAACCAGTTCAGAAGGTACATGAAAACAAAGAGGAAAAGTGAAAAAAATATTGGCTAGAAAATTAGGAATTTGTGTAAATAATCCGATTAACAATTGCTCACTCTCATACTGTAAAAAGTATACTCCTATGCCATGTTTTGATATGACTCACTGATCACTAATGAAATTTTTTCTGTCTTTGCAAATTGAGGCTTGATCAAGAGGATTCTGAAATAATGCACCTGGTTCATCATGCTGGTTCATCTGAAAGGCGAGGTATGTGTTCTAAACTCTGCACACTTTGAAATACCAATAATTAAATCATGAGCAGAACTCTACCCAAACTCAAAATCTTCAAAAGTCTATCCAATTGACTGTGAACCAGTTCCGTTTCAACAAGAACCTCAACCGTATATTCAAAACTAAAATTTCATTCAAGCCATCCCCTCCCTTACAAAACCATCCCCAAATTTCCGATGACTCTTTCAAGTCGGCGACTGAGGGGGAAGAAACTGGGTCTTTCGATTCTGAACAGGTGACTTTTGTACCATAACCTTCTTCTGAGTTCATTTCTTAGGTCGCTAAAGGTTCATACCGGTTGGGTCTGTGCTAGATGTGGAAATTCCTGGGACAAGAAGGAGAGTGAGGGAGTACGGAGTAATGAGAAGGGGAAAAGTGAAGGAAGTGGTTGATTCTTCACCCACATCTAAATCTGTTAGAAAGGCTATTTGTGGAGCTAATCTAGAGAAGGAGGAAGAAAGTAGCAAGAATGCAGGGGGGAAGTGAATCAAGAAAAGCCGCTGAAGGGTTAGTAAATCTTGGAAAGCACATAGATGAACCTGGTTCATCTACTGAGGAAACCCTGGCGGATCTGTTGAAAACATTAGGCGATAATTACAATCCAAAGAAGAAAAGAACTCTTAAAGCTCAAACGTCTGGAACAACAAGAGAAAGTAAGAAAAGAAAAGTTGCTCCTTCTGAGACTTCTAATATTTCTCTTCCAATAGGAAGAACTACAAGGAGCAAGTTAAAGCAAAGCGAGGACGAGTTGAAGAGAGCTTTAAAGGAGAGTAAGAAGAAAAGAGTGGAAAAAGGGAGAGAAAAGGTTGTTGAGCCTATTGAGGTTGTTGAAGTGGATGAGATGGACCTGGTCCATCAAAGTGAAAAAGTGGCAAAGGTAGAGGTTCATACCCCTAAGCCCAAGAAAGGCAAGTCTTCATCTATTTCTAAGTCTGCTGAACCATCTATCTTGGCTAAATGAACCAGGTCTGCAGTTTTTCCAAGACTAAATTTCCTAGCATGCCTAGAACTTTTAGTGACCCAGATTCAGAATTTTTTGTTTGTTGCTCATGTTTTAACTTTTTTTGTTTTATTTTGTGGATTGTGACAGAATCATACTCTCTATCAATGAAGTTTGCTTCTTTTGTTCTTATTCATTGTCTATATTTCTTTGATAGTTTAAATTCTTAGTTGATTATTGATAATTAATCAATGATTGCATATGCAGTTGCCCAAATGGCCATGAGTAAGTGTTAAAAATCTGGGATTCACACAATTGCTTTTGCAACTTTTCGATGATGCCAAAAAGGGGAAGATATGTTGTGCTCTGAATATGTGATATTTATAACCTAATGAACCTGGTTCTTTATGATAAGTGCTTAATACTCTTATATAAGTCAATGTTGGACTAAGCTGAAACAGGCCTGAAGCACAAAGTTTGTCTTCATAAAAAATGGGGAATTTGTTGGCCCAAGAAAGGAAATAGTTTTGAAGATTGACAAAGGAACTCCGAGATGAACCAGGTCCATCACAGGTGACATAGAAAAGCATAGTTAAAGGCATATGAGATGCACATGCATGAGATAAATGTATTCTGGTAAAATTGATATATCTTCTGAACGAAAGATTGCAAAAACGAAATTGGAGAAGGACTCCTTATTCAATAAGAATAGAATCTAAGATAAGGAAGGATTTAGGAATTGAGTTTGACTAGAACTCTTTCACCAAGGAAGAGTAACATTAGGATTCTAGTTAATTTCTTATCTAGTAAATCCTATATATATTGCAGGATGTTCTTATTGTAAACAGATGCACAAAAGCAGAAATTTATCAAGACTTGAGAGCAAAATTCGTGAAGAAATTTTGCAAGCAGTTCGAGCCAAATTGGAGAGTGCGAATCTGGAGCTACTTGAACCAGCTAGAAGAACCAGTTCCATATGTTGTGTTTTAGTCTAGTTTATTGTAGTAGATGGTCTAAAATTGTACTTTTTTCAGCTTTCTTAGAAGCAAATTGTACTAGGTACTTGAGTTGTATCATTCAAGTTAGATTTAACTTGACGTAGTCACAACAGCCTGTGGCGTGTTGTTATAAGGGTTAGAGTTAATCCTTAGGTTTATAAAAGAGTTTATTTTGTAAATGTTGTTGGCTCAGAGTTGTAGTGAAGTGTTTGGAGAAAATCCTACTGAGTAGTAGGTCGTGGTTTTTTCACCTTTTGAGCCGGGT
>ML248472.1:18256-53201 GCA_005239495.1 Nicotiana undulata | reverse complement strand
CCCCCCCCCCCTCTTGTGTGGTATTGACGTATAAAAGATCACCGCGTATGAATGGCTTTGTCTTGTCCAAAAAAGATACTCAGGGCCGACTACTTTTAGATGACCATAGAAATAGACTGCATCCGGCATGTTCAGAAATGCTACCAATGTCAGATACACGTTGTGGGATAAAAAAGCTGAATGATTTTGAAGATTGACAAAGGAATTCAAACTTGAACCAGGTCCATTAGTGGAGACATAGACACATGCAAAGTTAAGGCCACGTGAGGTGCACAAGCAGGAGATAAACGAAATTTGTTATCTAGAGCGATATCTCCTGATCGAAAAGGTTTCAAATTGATAAGGAGATGGACTCCTTATTCAGTAAGAACAGAATCAAGATAAGAGTGGATTCAGGGAGTTGAGATCAACTAGAACTCTTCCACCAAGGAAGAGTAGCATCCAAATTCTAGTGTATCTCTTTGTCCACTAATCCTATATATAGTCCAGTGTTCTTATTTAACAGGTACGCACAAACGCAGAAGCAAAACAAGAATGTAGAGCAAAATTACCAAAGACATTTTGCAAGCAGTTCATGTGAGTATTGAGCGTGCGATTCTGAAGCTACTTGAACCAGCTAGAAGAACCAGTTCCATCAGTGGTCTTTTAGTTTAGTTTATTTGTAGTAGGTGATTTCAAATTGTACCTTTCAACTTTATTTAGAAGCAATTGTAATAGGTACTGAGTGTTCAAGTTAGAGTTAACTTGAAGCTTGTCGCAAATAGCTAGAAGCTAGTTTGTCACAAGGGGATTAGAGTTAGTCCTTAGGTTTACAAAAGAGTTTATTTTGTAAACGTTGTTTGTCTCATTGATTTAGTGAAGAGTTTGGGAAAATCCTACTGGGAAGTAGGTCGTGGGTATTTCACCTTTGGAGCAAGGTGTTTTCCACGTAAAATCGCTGTGTTCTTTAAATTCTGCATTTATTGTTCCACAAAATGTAGGAGTTGGAACACATAGAATAACCTGGTCCTTCTATAACTATTGCACGCGAAAATTCGACACCACACAAATCCCCCCCCCCTCCCCCTCTTGTGTGGTATTGGTGTTTGGAACATCAATTGGTATCAGAGCAGGTTATCCTTGAAGAGGCTAACACCTTAGGAAAAGATCAAAATGAGTGCACCACCTAGGAACTGGGAAGGACAATCAACTGCTAGGCCACCACTCTTCAATGGCCTGTATTACTCCTGGTGGAAGAACAGGATGAAGGATCATTTAATTGGGGAAGACTATGAACTATGGGACATAGTCATTGGACACCACGAAGAAGACTGCTAAAGGATTAGAAGTGCTAAAGACAAGAGCTGACTTCATTGCTGAAGATATGAGAAAATGGGAAAAGAATGCAAAAGCCAAGAAGTGGCTTGTGTGTGGATTTGGTCCAGATGAGTACAGCAGGATTCAAAGCTGCACTACTGCCAAGGAAATTTGGGACACTCTGCAAGTGGATAATGAAGGGACTGCACAAGTAAAAAGATCCATAGGTATATTACTATACATTCAATATGAGAATTTGTCTATGAAGGAAGGAGAAACCATCAAAGAGATATACACTAGGTTCACTACTCTGACAAATGAACTAAAGTCTCTTGGAAGGATTATTCTTGAAGAAGACAAGGTTGAAAAGATTTTGACAAGGGTTTTGCCCAATCTCTTGGGAGAGTAAGATCACTTCTATTCAGGAATCCAAGAACATGGCAACCCTCAGGTTGGATGAGCTAATTGGAAATCTCACTGCCAATGAACATAGAAGGCATATAATGAAGATGGATGCTCCCAAGAAGGAAATAAGCCAGGCACTGTGAATCACTGAGGGAGTAGAACTGGAGGAAGATGAGATGGCTATTATCACCAGAGAATTCAGAAACTATCTTATTAAGAAAAAGGGCATCTCAAGAGGTGGAAACTACAACAAGGCAAAGGCTCCGGAAAAACCCACCAACGAGGGATGCTACAAATGTAGAAAAACTAATCATCACATCAAGAACTGTCCTCGGTTGGAAGTGGAATGGAAAAGGGAAAGATCTGAAAGAAGGAACCGGAAGAAGGAACTAGTTCACCCCAAGAAAACATCAACAAAAGCTATGGTTGTTGCTTGGGGAGAAAGCTCCGATGAAGAATGAGATGATGAAGATGGATATGAACAAGCGCTAATGGCTATTAGTGAATCAGATGAGGAATCAGAGGTAAGTATATCTCATCTCAAAAATAAAATTAAGTTCCTATCTAAAGAAAAACTCTCAGAACTATTACTTGATTTCATTGATGATTCTGAAGAAATAAATAAAGAGAAGGAACAGTTGTCTAAGGAGTGTGTAATGTTAAAAGCAAAGTGTAAGAACCTGAAGCTCTGAGTAAGTGAATCTGTGAGTGAAACCATTGCTCTGAAGAACCAGGTTCATCCACTTGAAACAAATGTCCTAGAGTTAAAATATGAAAATTTAAAACTGAAACTAGGAACCAGTAAAAAGACAACTGACAACTCTCAACTCATCTTAGAAGAAAGTGTAGGCAGACTAAAGGATGAGTTGTATAAGAAAGATGAACAAATAAGAGTGTTGAAGGAGGAACTTGGTAAGGTTAAGCATGTACTTGCAAATGGAATAAATTCTCTGATGCCTTAAAATGGCTACAAGAAAATCATAGTAGCAACAGAAGAGGACTTGGCTTTAGGAGTCAACTGCCTAAATGGGATCTCAAAAGAAAGTACCTCACACTTCTTGAGAATAAAATTTGTACCCACTGTGGTAAGACCGGTCACTACAAAATTGAATGCAATGCAAAAGAGAAGGCTAGTCAAACGAATAAAAATTTTGTTCGAAAGAAAAAGTGGCTACCAAATTGGGCTAAAAGGAACTTAATTCATCATTTTTCTTATCGAAAGGGACCCAAACTAGTTTGGGTTCCTAAGACTAACCCCTGATTTGCTTTTGTAGGTTCAAGTGAAAGGGAGTAGTCAAATATGATACATGCACTACAAGAAACCAACCTTATTGTGGCGACTTTTGTATTGCCACAAGCACAACCGTAACTGAAGGTTATTTGTGGCGACATTTGAAGTCGCCGCTAAAAGAACATATTTTGTGGAAACTCTAGAAAACGCTATAAAAAATTGTTCTATAAGAACAAATATTAGATGGGTCGCCACTATATATTCACCTTTAGCAGCGACTTTAGCCACCACAAAAAACATTTATGTTGAGTGGCAAGATCATGGTGCCACTATAAATGTCATTTAGTAGCGATCAAAGTCGCCACAAAATATATTTATGTTCAGTGGCAACATTATGTCGCCACTATAAATGTCATTAGTAGCGACTAAAGTCGCCACACAATTTTTAAACATGAAAGACACAATATTTTCTGTGGAGACTAAAGTCACTGCAAAGAAAATAGACCTAGAGTGGCAACCTTTATATCGCAACAATCGCTAATTTTTTGACAAAACACTAAAACTTATTTTCCCCGCACCTATAACGACCAAAATTATATACATTTCCATGCCAGTAGGAACCTAATTCTCTAAAATTTCATATAAAGATATTCATGTCAATTGACTATCAATATTAAAGCAACCAATAATGTTTGACAAACACCAAAAGAATTTCTCAAGCTGAATATTATAATATTATCATTACTAAAAAGTCAACCACATATATACTACTCGTCGGCAATTCATTGTGCATTGTAATTGTACGCATGTACATATCCCAAAAAAGAAAAAAATATTAAGTGCCTTGTAACTGCTCCTTGAACGACGCCATCCTTGAACCACTGTTTAAGTGCCTTGTACCTGCTAGACAACAGCAATATATATAAGGAACATAATGAGATTTGTTATATCCAACTACTCTCAAAATTCTAAGAATTTTCAATCTATGTAAAAGGAAACCATCTCCTTATTAAACAAGAATCATATCACAGCCTCAAATTTTTTACTTTTACAATTATTTTTAGTATGATCCTCGTTGTTTGGGTGTTAACACATCCACATAGCAGCGAGAACAAAAGAACGGTAGCAGCAACAACAACAGCAAATCAACAACACACATGCATCTCTCAATGCCATGACTGAACATAGCCCAGAAAGAAAAGCAATCTTCAATGCCCCTTTACAACATGAGTAGCAGGAGCACAAAAAGAAGAGGAAGAGCAATATACTAGGGTGTATTTGGATACAGAACAGTTGGCATTCTTAGTCACAATTAACAAGGTTTCAAATTGATTTTATAATTTTATTTTGGCATTTATAAGAATAATGTAGTATATATGTGAATTAACTACAATAGCTCTTCATCATCAGGCTGAAGAACAAATTCTTCAACTTCCTTATGCAGTTATGCTATAGTGCCATGGTTTTCATTTCCGTTTTCAACCTTAAGTTCCAATCTTTGGCATACTTCAATTCTAGACTTGAAAATTTCTTTTCTTTCTTTTTTTGCAAGTCAGAAGTAAATTTTGTATCAATATAAAATAGATTGAATTTGGTCGAAATTAGAAGCAAACTATTTTTATCAGTAATTAAGTAAAATTTACATATGTATTTGCTTAGTATCCACCACACAATCATCCTTACTATATTGTATAAATTGTCACAAGAATCACAAGCCAACCAACATCTTATTCATTGACTAGCTTTATGTCTCTTCATTTGCTTAGATTCCTCTATAAAATCTACTACGTAACACATTATTGTCTTCATCTTTCTCGAAAGGCCAATGACACGAAAATTTGGCTTATTACAGACAAGACTGATAATTTTGTCGCACTATTGTACAGTCTGAAGAATCTAGTATCTTTTAAATATATATCTTCCCTTAACATGCAGGTAAGCTAGCTTTCTATTTTACATTTTTTCATAAAAATATACAATATTATGTTCACATCTAACTTTGAGCATACACATATAACACATATATAACAGATCCTTCAATGACTTTTCAAGAATCCTGTAATTCCATATAGCTTTGAAAGAACAAATCTAGCGAATTAGAGGCTACATCCATAACCCAATCCAGCCTTTATTAGCAGAATGCCACTATTTAACAAACACATGAGTAACTCAAGCAATGATACAACACAAACTAACTTTAACAACATGAATTTCATATCCTAATTGACATATTATATCAGTCTCAACTACGACCATAGATTCAGCAAAGAAAGAAAAATAACATAGAAATTTCTAACCATATAACATGCTATTCCTGACAAATAACACATAATTTTTCACCCTTCTAAATTCCTATCAGATTTACAGTATATTCAGTAGACTCAAAAGGGTTGAATTAGGTGTAGTATATCTCACCATAAGCAAATGGATGAGATTAACTCTTCCTCAAACCAACAATTAGCTACTATCAAACAATGTGTGCATTGTTCAAGCCAAACCAATGATTACTTAAGTTGAATGGGTAATCAATATGTGTTGATAGACAACAAAATATCCTGACTTTTAAATATTCTTGTTATCTGGAAAAAGAAAAAAAACAGACGCTTCAATCTCCCCCAAATTGACTAATCTTCTTTTATTTCTTTGGGCTGTCCTAAAAATATGTCCACTTTTTGGAAATTATACCTTTTTCTCGATATATTGTAATACCTTTTGAGAATATAAATCCGAAAGAGGTGAAATGTAACTTACTTTCTAATGATAAAAGTTTACATTCGCTAAAACATTAAATATGAGGATATCAAATCAAATATAAAAGCTGGTGGAATGAACTATATTCTCACATTACAGGTAGAATCTGCGCAACAACTATAATGCTGCTTTACATGTGACTCTTTGTTTGAAAACAATGCTGAGAATGGAATGCTGCAAATATTACATCCCGTTTTCTTACTTATTGTTGTAAGCTGATCAAATTTAATTAAATGGTGTGTTTTTTCGATATCCAGCTGTTGATTTCTTCAACCATGTGAATCTTCTTTATGGTACCCTCACTGAGTTCTATACGCCAGAAAACTGCTCTACAATGACTACCGGCCCCAAGTATGTTTCATAAATAAGCTGCTTCCACCTTACTTACATTGTATACATTATTTGAGATGCAACTACCCCTCTACGCCAGTGATAAAGATTCGGTAAAATAAGGTCACACTACAGTATATCAAAGTTCACCTGCAGTATAGGTTCCTTAGCGAGAATCACACTTCCAGCTTGGTCAGATGGTTGAGCTTTCACAGGATGATTTTTAATCTGCATATACAACGTTATCAACTCAGATGGTGGATATGAAGGGGCCGTTATTCTTAGCATATGGAATAAGCAAAAGCATGGGAAGAAGCAAACTTCAAAGTTCAAACTCATAAGAACTTATCAAACCAGCAACACAAGGAATTTCAGCAGAACTCACTTAAGTTCAGAACTCTGCTCCCTTTTTATCCATTTGGGTTTCGTGTTGACCATTTATGGATTTTGCTAGAAAACAGAGTTTGTACCAGGTTTTCCACTGCTAGAAAGGAAGCTGCTAAATGGAAGTAGCAGAAAGAGTGGAATTGGAGAGGAAGCTGCCAAAGGGAAGTAGCAGAAAGAGTGGAAGAAAGAGTTGTGAAAGTGAAGAAATCTCTTGTTACTGAATTAGTTGCATTTTACATGAATCCAACCTTGTAGTTTGATCCAAGCATTATTCAATTACAAACACATCCAGTTATGCACAATTTTATTCTTGAAATTAGTTATAAATTGTCACACTTGTTTAAAAGGGAAGTACTTCTAAGTACGAAAAGAAGTAAAAGTAATTCGTTCTTTCACAAAGAAATTTCCAATCAAGAACTAGTGTATGTATATATTTGAGCTGACTCTCTGTACACATGATATAATGATGTCCCAAATTCGAAAATTCAGCAGAAAATTCTTGTGCTTCATCCAAGTGAAGAAGAAAAAACAACTGAGCAGAAGAAAATAAAATAGAAATCAAAACTAGTGTATGTATATATTTAAGAAAGAAGCAGAACCAAGATGCAAGGGTTTTCCGAGATTTCCATACCATGTTAAGTTTCAGATAAGTCAGTGATGTTTCTAAGAAACTAGTAAGCAGGGATAATGCATATGGTGAGTTGATAAGAAGTTCAAATTCGTGAGTAAAAAATATGCATCTGACAATAGTTGTTCCAGTTTCGTTACTATTAGTCAAAACATCAGTAGTTCTCAAGTTCTCACAAAACAATGACCAAAGCTCACAGCCAAAAATTTAGATAAAAAATCTAAATATCTCCCATAATCAATCATAGGTATTCTACGTATGCAAGCATTGTAGTTTTTCATCATAAAAAAGAAATGAATACAATTCTAGAATCTTGGAATTTCTCAATTTGTTCAAAGATATTAAACTCATGCTAAACACTGATGAATGCACATGTTCAGAGCACAGGAGTCAACAATGGTTTTTGAAGAAAATGAGCTTCCAAGTTTGCAACAACAAGGTCATCCATGGCCGTGCAAGTTTCTACCGTATCACTTGCAGCATGAGACAATAGAACAACATTATCAAGTCCGAACAATTGTTCAGGAACCTCTGGTTCCGTCTGATAAACATCAAGACCAGCCCCGCCAATACGACCTTCAATCAGTGCACCTACAAGCTCAGATTCATCTACACGTGCACCTTGTCCTATGTTAATTAGGATGTAGTAGACATATTGTCACGACCCAAAACTTAACTCAGGTCGTGATGGCGCCCAACACCGCAGTCGGGCAAGCCAACATTTAACTTACTAGTGAACTTCCCTTAATTTGCAAGAAAACATTTCCAACACTTACCAATTTCAAGTTTAAGACATTAAATGAAAGCGGATAAACTTGACTAACTTAAACAGAAGTAGCCATAAGGAATCACAAGACAATATTTATAGCCCAAAATTAAAATATCTACTACGTGTGTGCCAGGATCGAAATTACAGGCATACTAGTAGAGTATAGCAAAAGATGAATAAACGGTCCTACTGTCTGAAGGACTAGACAGGAATAAACAAAAGAAGACTCGGTGGCAACGCTGAAGATCGTCAAGGGAAGCAGCTCACAGTGAAGTCAACTCCAGATAGGATCGAGCTCCGGCCTGATAACCAGATGCACCCGCCTCAGAACCTGTACAATTAAGTATAGAAGCGTAGCATGAGTACATAAACAGATATGTACCCAGTGAGTATCCACTCTAATCTTGAAGAAGTAGTGACGAGAGGTCGACTTGACACTTACTAGAGTCCAAACAATATAAGTAAGCATGATATAATAAAGCTAACAATATGCGAGGATAATAAGGCAATAAATATCGAAATGTAGCCGCAATTCAATTGAAGAGGTGAAACAATACTAAGCAAGTTCTCAATTCTATAGTTATAAAGACGGCAAGAGAATTAGCATACGCATAACGGAATAAGGACAACCGGCTTGAGCCATCATAATAACAATATACGTGCACTGCCGAAAGGTCGAACGACGCGAACCATAGTTGCATCTACCAACCTGCCATGGCGTACGACCCGCTCCAATGAGAATAGGGGGAAAACAACACTCCACTCGCAGAATTTAAATTGCGAAGCGGTCACATGAACACACAACATCTTTCTTTAAATCCTTTTCAATGAACAATTCCTTTAAAATACCAAATTCCATTATTTTTTTAGAAACAAGTTGCATACGATGAAGTCATAAAGCATGTAATTCAATTTGAGGAAATTCACAAGGCATGGTGGGAGCCTAACTACCCAGACATAACAATAATAGTCACTACGCACGGACTCTCGTCACCTCGTACGTACGTAGTCCCCACAAACATTAACACATAATCATTTAACTCATCTATGGGGACAATTCCCTCTTACAAGGTTAGAAAAGAGACTCACCTCGTGTCGAGCCTACTTTCCGGGTCAAGAGTGCGCTTGAAACTCTAAACTCGTCTCCCAAGGACTCGAAACTAGTCAAATGTTGCATAAATAAATTAATTTATACTCAAAAGTATGAAATTCCCCTATTTAACTAACTATTTTAACCTACTAGGAAATATCTCAAAATACACCCACGGGCCCACATGCTCGGATTCCGGAAATATGTTAAGGAAACACTCACCCATGGCTTAAGGATCATCAATATATAGTTTTTGTATGATTTCATAACTAATTAGTTGGTAATTCTCTCAATTTCATAAAGCCCTAGGTCTTTACTCTAAGCCTTTGATTTACACTAATTTAGGATGTTAATCCACCTAAGAATTCTAGTATTTAAGTTAGATTATATTAGAAATTACTTACCTCTTGTGAGCTCTCAAAATCGCCTATGGTGGAGAAGAAAATGGTGAAAAATGGCTAAGTCTCGTATTTTAAAAGAACCTTACTGCCTATAGGGTTTTCGCACCTGCGGCTCAAGGACCGCACCTGCGGTCTCGCATCTGCGAGAATAATCTCGCATCTGCGAAATTGGGCAAGGGGGTCTGGGCTCGCACCTGCCGAGAGGGGGCCACACCTACGAGAATTGGCAGACTCACATGGGGCCGCACTTGCGAGGCAAGGACCGCAAAAGCGGTCTCGCACCTGCGACTGGGCCACCGCAGCTGCGGTCGCACAAGATCTGGTGCACCAGCAGCTATTTTTAATGGTTTTTTAGCCTCGCTCGATGCCCGAGCGGCGTCTGGGCCCACCCGAGCCCCCGTACAAATATACCATCCAGTTTGAAATCAGAATACGGACTTGCTCGAGCCTTCGAAACACCCAAAATAACGCTAAAACTAAAAATCACACCTCAAAACCCCTAGAATCAATCTTAAGAACTTTACGTTTCTTGAATTCGTTAACAATGCATCGAAACTACATATGCTACTCGGAATGACAGCAAATATTGCAAGCAAGTCATAAAATGACATGACAGAACTATTCCCGGTCTCGGAATTCTGTTCGGACCTCGATAACACAAAAACACGTTCCAAACCTCAATTTGAACTTAAGGAAACTCCTATTTAACTAATTGGTGCCGAAAAGCTTCTGGGTCATCCAAAACTCGTTCCGAACATACGCCCATGTCCGAAATCATCATACGAAGCTACCAGAACCATCGAAACGCGATTCCGAGGTCGTTTACTCAAAATGTTGACCGAAGTCAAACTTGGCCTTTAAGGCCAACCTTAAGGAACCAAGTATTCCTATACCATTCCAAACTCTTCCAAATCCCGAACCACCCGTCCCTGCAAGTAATAAATCAATAAAAGCAACTATGAGAAGTCACATTTATGGTCACGGGGTCCTAGATTGCAAAAAGACTGGTCGGGTCCTTACATATATAGCCAAAATTTAGTGACACTAGAAGGAACCAATTTAAATGATTTCCTAAATAAGAACTTGTTCTGAGTAGATTTTAACACATTCTGCACTTTAAACATTCTGTGAAACCTGATATTTTTGGGCTAATTCTTATAAACCTGAATTATCTTTATGAAATTATTTGACTGAATACATTTTGAATTTTTTCAGTTGAGATTGTGAGTCACAATGAACTTCATGTATTAAAATAGGGACAAAACAAGGCAGTACCCGACACAAGACTACCACCAAGTACTCTTTGTACCTAATGCATTAAGCACTTTTCGAGAACCACAAGAGACTCTAATTTCACCACATCATTCGCAAAGAAGTATTACGTTTTCTAATAGCCATACAATAACATATGCGTGCCTTATAAAATTAAAAATTTCATGTCTACTGATTTAGGCACATAACCATATAAGAATAAAATAAGAATGGAATGCCGACATGTAAAAGGTATCTCAAGAAGAAGATTTTAACTTACACACGTATAGATATAGCTGAGATTCTGTCAAGACCGAGAATAAAAAATAACAACACCAAATACGCTTCAAATAATTTCTTTTGTTGTATTCCTGTAGATTATCAAATGGCTCAGAAAAATTCGAGATGAAATGTGAGAATAAAAATGAAATTTCTGAAAAAATAATTATCCCTAACTGTATTAGGTATTTGAGCATAAACGAAAAGAATAGGAACAGAAGTTCAAGATGAAATCTTTCCCAAAAAACGAAAAATATTAGGGATTTGAATATTATCCCTAACTGCATGTTGAAACTTTTTTCTTAGAGAATCATTATAAAAAAATACCCAAATGTAAATATATCTTACATAAATCTTTATGGGGTTTAAGTAAGATATGAGATAGTAACAAATAAGAAGGAAAGGATGCACGAAATATCTTAGGCTCCATGAAATTATCGATTAAGGAAGAGCAACTTCTTTCCCCAATGAAAAACAAAAAAGATTAGGGATTTGAACATACCTGACAAATGAGATTCACATTTTGATTTGAGGGATTTTGAATTGGCTGAAATTTTTGCTGAGGAGAGTAGCCGATTCTACAGAGAATTTTGGCTAAAATTTTTCTGAATGTTAGGACTTCTGTTTGTTCATACAAGAGCAGGAAAGATTTTGATTTGGAGGAGAGTAGGCCGATTCTAGAGAGAATTTTGGCTGAAAGTGTTGCTGAATGTTAGGGATTCTCTATGTTCATTCATATTAGGTATTGTATACAAGAGAGAAAGCAAGTTTTAATTAGGTATTTTGATTTTCTTAATTATTTAAAAAACAAAAATCCCTTCCAAAATAGATTTATCAGCTACTGGGTCGCTCAAAAAGAGATTTACCAGCGACTTTACAAAAGTCGCCACTAAACATATGGAGCCAAAATTTTATATTCTGCGGGACTGAAAATTGCAACCACATCAGAGGCGACCTAAAAAGGTCACTGCTAAATATTAATCATCTGTAGCGACTTATAAAGTCGCTGCTAATAATATAGCTATTGTAGAAACCTGTAGGGTCGCTGCTATATGTCGCCACTAATAATCCAATTTCTTGTAGTGATGGATAGTGGTTGCTCAAAACACATGACGGGGAACCTCAAAGGAGGAAATGTCTCCTTTGGAAATGGAAAGAAAGGTGAAATCATTGGGGTTGGTAAGTTAGGTAAGGATGACACACGTTCCATTGAGAACGTTTACTTGATAGACGACTTGAAATATAGCCTGATCAGTGTGTCACAACTGTGTGACAGAGATAACCTGGATGCATTCACTTCTACAAAATGCTTTGTAATTAATCTTATCACTGACGAGATTGTTCTGCAGGGAAAAAGAGTGAATAATATCTATATCATTGACATGTCCACACTATCAGAAAACGAATTAACATGCTTGAGTGTGCTGGACAGTGATCTCCTCCTTTGGCACAAAAGACTTGGACATGCCAGTCTAAATCAACTTAACAAATTAGTCTCCAAAGACTTGGTGATAGGCCTCCCTAACATTAAGTTCAAGGAATACAAAGTTTGTGATGCTTATGCAAGGAGGAAGCAGGTAAGATCTTCTTTCAAAAGAAATAAAATGATAAGCACCACCAGGACGTTGGAACTGGTCCATATGGATGTATGTGGACCCATGAGAACACTAAGAGCGGTGGTAAGAAATATGTAATGGTGCTTGTTGATAAATATTCTATATTTACCTGGACATTATTCCTACATATAAGGATGAAGCATTTGACATGTTTACCTCTTTTGTTAGAAAAATTCAGAAACAGTTAAGAAATCAACTTGCATCAATTAGGTCTGATCATGACACTGAATTTGAAAATGCAAAATTTGCTGAATTTTGTGATGAACATGACATAGATCACAACTTTTATGCCCCCAGAACTCAACAACAAAATGGAGTGGTTGAAAGAAAGAATAGGACACTTGAAGATATGGATAGAACCATGCTTCTTTCTAGTAAATTACCTCATAGCTTCTGGGCAGAAGCTATAAACACTGCATGCTATATCATAAATAGGTACATGACTATACCACTTGTAGAGAAGACTCCCATATGAGTTACTTAAAGGGAGAAAGACCAATATATCCCATCTTAGGGCTTTTGGCTGTAAATGCTTTGTGCCAAACAATAGCAAGGACTCCCTAGGAAAGTTTTATCCAAAAAGTGATGAGGGAGTATTCTTGGGATATTCTTCACATAGTAAGGCCTATAAAGTCTACAATAAAAGACCTATGTGTGTTGAAGAAAGTGTGCATGTTGTCTTTGATGAAACTAACATTCTCTCTGAGAGAAAGGAACAAGAAGATGAAGAAATTGGGCTGGTTAGAAACCCAGACCAAACTGGAGCAACATTGGAAGAAGGAACATGTGATGGAACAGCTCCATCTACCCCAGGCAACTTGATAGGGGGAACTCAACAACAAATCTCATTGGAACTTGTCCCTGATCTTGTTCCACAGCAACGAGGCACTATTGGATCATCAAGTTATGACCAACTGGTTGTAAGAACACACAGATATCAATGTTCTCACCCCATTGAGAACATCATAGCTGATCTAACATCTGGAATCAAAACCAGATCCTCTCAGAAAAATATGTGTGCTTTTGATGCTTTTCTATCCTTGAACAAACCCAAAAATGTTGCTGAAGCCTTGCATGATGCAGACTGGGCTATGCAACAAGAACTCAATCAATTTGAAAGAATTCAAGTCTGGCATCTGGTACCTAGACCATTAGATAGATCAGTGATCGGCACAAAATGGGTCTTCAGAAACAAACTGGATGAAGATGGAACAGTTACAAGAAACAAGGCAAGACAGGTAGTACAAGGATACAGCCATGAAGAAGGCACATACTATGATGAAACCTTTGCTCCTGTGGCAAGGTTGGAGGCAATCAGGTTCCTCATAGCATTTGCTGCCTACATGGAATTCACCCTTCACCAGATGGATGTTAAGAGTGCCTTCCCGAATGGCTACCTAAAAGAAGAAGTATTTGTCAAGAAACCTCGGGGGTTTGATAGCAAGGAGAATCCAGATCATGTGTACAAACTTGACAAGGACCTGTATGGAATCAAGCAAGCACCAAGAGCATGGTATGAAAGGCTATCAAACTTTTTGCTTGAGCATGACTACAAGAGAGGGATTTGTGCAAGATTTTAGGCTAATCCAAAGGAATCCCATGTAACTGCAGTGAACAGAATCTTGAGATATCTAAAAGGCACCACTGACTTTTGTCTTTGGTACCCTAAAGGTAGTAATTTTGATCTTGTGGGATATGCTAATGCTGACTATGCATGTTTCTTGGTAGATAGAAAGAGTACCTCATGTATGGCATACTTTTTAGGCTCATGTCTTGTGTCCTGGGAAACTAAGAAGCATAATTCAGTAGCTCTATCTACTGCTGAGGCTGAGTATGTGGCTGCAGCCTCATGTTGTGCTCAGTTATTATGGATTAAACAATAATTGATGGATTTGGTATAGAGGTTGGATGCATACCTATCTTCTATGATAACACTAGTTCTATTAGTATGACAAGGAACCTCGTTCATCATAAAAGAACAAATCACATAGATGTTAGACACCATTTCTTAAGAGACAATTATGAGAAGGGAATGATCTGTATTGAATTATGTGCTACTGATAAACAAATTGCTGATATATTTACTAAAGCACTAAGTAGAGATAATTTTGAAAGGAACATGTTAGAGTTAGGGATGATTAAGATCACCTAATTAAACCAGATCAAAACAAAAAAAAATTATTTTGGCTAGGAATTCTGAAATTAGTGTAAATAATCAGAATAATCATTGCTCAGTTTCATGTTATAAACAGCATACTCTCTTGCCATGTGTTAATATGAATCTTTGAATACTAACGATATTTTTCTATTTTTTGAAAATTGAGGATTAATCAAGAGATTCTAACAAGATGAACCTGGTTCATCGCTTCTGGTTCATCTGACAGACGACGTATGTTCTCACCACTATACACATATTGAAATATTAATAGTTAATCATGAGCAGGACTCTATCTATAACAAGCTCTTTTCAAAATCTAGACATTATCCTAATTTGAACATGTTCCAAAGAGTCCAATCAAATTAAAAAGGCCTAGATTGTAGGGTAGTCATAACCATCACTTTTCACCTGACACTCCTGAATCGATTATACTTCCTCTTGACCCAAATTACACATGTTGTGTATTAATTACCCAAGCCTTTAAAAAACCATCATCACTTCTCTAATTATTCACTCAATTTTCTTCCTAAAAGACATAACCGCCGAAACCCTTTCAACCTTATGCTCAAACACCTTGATCCTAATCTTTCTACTTTCTTCAACAAAAATCATCACCATGGCTGACACACCACCACCTGCTTCATCCTCCTCTGCCACACCTGAATACAGTATGACACTCGAAGATACTGGTTCCTCGCCATCTCAATCAAACTCTTCCACCCCATCTCAATCATATCCATCCACCCCTCAAAACAATCTTATTCCATATTCTCCTATCAACCCCGTTGTCCAACCAAGCCCTAATCCAGAACCCAGGAGAAGGCGTGTCAAAACGCTAGCAAGAAACACTGTGGCTACTGGCTCTCTAGCTAAGAAATTGAATGCTAAGCTTCAAGCCAGCCAAGTTCAAGAATCTGAGAACTCGAATGACTCCTTCAAGTCAGCGACTGAGGGAGAAGCAACTGGTTCATCCGATGTTGAACATGTATCATCATTTCCTAAAACTGGGTCTGAGTTTGAAACCGTTATTATTGAAAATAGGTTTGTTCTGATTGGGTCTGCAGTGGATGTGGAAGTTCCTGATAGGCAACAGAGAGGTGGTAAAAATAAAATTATAAAAGAAAATGAGAGAGAGGGAGTAGGAAGTACTGTGAGGGGAACAGGGGTAGAAGGTACTCCATTGGCAATTTGTGGTACTGCTCCAGTGGTAGTTGAAGAAGGTGCAAAAGACTTAGGGGGAAGTAACTCAGGAGATGCTGCTGAGGGGTTAGAAAATCGTTGACATTCTATTGATGAACCTAGTTCATCCATTGAGGAAACTTTGGTTGACCTTATGAGAAAGTTAGGGGAGAGTAATAAACCCAAAAAGAAGATGACACCTAAGACTAAGAAGGCTGAAACTCCAGTGGAAATTAACAAGAGAAAAGCCACTCCCTCTGTTGAAACTTCCATTCCTAGAGGAAGAACTACACGAAGTGCAATTAGGCAAAGTGAAGAGAAGTTGCAGAAAGCTTTGAAGGAGAGTAAGACAAAAAGAGTTGAAAAAGGGAAGGCAAAAGTGGTTGAGTTTGTGGAGGCTGTTGAAGTTGAGGAGATGGACTTGGTCCATCAAGATGAACAAATGGCAGATGTTGAGGTTCATACACCCACACCCACGAAAGCCAAGACTTCTTCCAATAAGTCTGCTTCGTGTCTGCTACACCCTCAACTGTTGCTAAGAGGACTAGGTCTACACTGAACTCCAAGAAGGTTCATACTGATGAAGAGGAAGATTGGAGTTGTGAAGAAGCAGAGGAGTCTGGTGGAGAAAAAGACAAGTTTACAAAATTTTGTAAGTGAACAATTCTAAAAGGGAGACTGTTGAAAGATCTGGAGGAGTCTGGCATGGTCTACTTACTGGACACTTTGGAAGTGCAGGGCAAGAAGGACATGGTTCTTCAGTTAGATGGCAGGCTAGCTAGGAGTAAGACTGTTGAGTTCATGGCCAATGCTGAGGTCAAGGATGGCAGGTTCTCCACTTAGGTAAATGGTACTAAAATCACCTTTGATACCAAAGAGCTGGGTGAAATTATTGGGATTCCAACTGAGGGTTATGATGATTATACAAGTCAGAGGTGGCCCATCTTGGATGGTCTTCCTTCTGCACTGCAAATTACCAGAAAGTTCAGTGATAATGCTCAAGAAGTGGAACCCACGACTGTGTACAAAAGCGAGATGAAACCCCAGCAGGAGGTGGTGTTTGATTTCATCAACAAATGCGTACTGCCCAGGCAAGAGAGAAGGCACATAGAAAACTATATGGATTTAACCCTAATGGAATGCCTGGACAGTGGTAGGCAAATCAAATGGCCTTATTTCATTATTCAGTTGCTGGACAGGGTGGTAAACGGCTCCAAGGCTCATGTCATCCCATATGGCTTCATCCCGACGACTGTGCTGGACCACTTCAAAATGTCCTTAAAGAAGGCAGAAATCGCTACTGTCAAGGACCATTTTGGGAAGAACACGCTTCTTGTAACGACCCGACCGATCGTTTTGCGTTCTAGGACCCCGTTCCCCTAAATGAGACTTCCCATAGTTTCTTTTACTAATTTATGACTTGTGGGGACGGGTGGTTCAGGATTTGGAAGAGTTTGGAATGGTATAGGAACACTTGGTTCCTTAAGGTTGGCCTTAAACGCCATGTTTGACTTCGGTCAACATTTTTAGTAAATGACTTCGGAATTGAGATTCAACGATTTCGGTAGTTTCGTATGATGATTTCAGACTTGGGTGTATGTTCGTAACGAGTTTTGGATGACCCGGGAGCATTTCGGTGCTAAGTAGTGAATGTAGTGTTTCCTTAAGCTCAAATTGAGGTTTGGAACGTGTTTTTGAGTTATCGAGGTCCAAACGGAATTCCGAGACCGGGAATAGTTCTGTTATGTCATTTATCACTTTCTTGCAAATTTGGTGTCATTCCAAGTAGTATAGGTAGTTTTGGTGCAATGTTAGCGAATTCTAGAGCTTGAACTTCTTAAGCTTGATCCAATAGGTTTTGGGGTGTGATTTTTAGATTTAGCATTGTTTTGGACGTTCCGAAGGCTTTAGCTAGTCTGTATTATGATTTAGAACTTGTTGGTATAATTTGACGGGGCCTCGGGTGAGCCCAAATTCCATTCGGGCATTGAGCGAGGCAAAAACCAGCAGCAAATGACTCCTGGTGCACCAGATCTGGTGCGACAGCACCTGTGGTGGCCTAGCCGCAGGTGCGAGACCGCTTCTGCGGTCCCCTGTCTCGCAGGTGCGGCCCCAGGTGAGGATGCCAAGTTCCGCAGGTGCGGATCATTTTCGCATAACCGGAGCCGTCGGTGCGGACTCCGCTCCGCAGGTGCGAACCCAGTCCCCCTTTCCCATTTCCGCAGATGCGAGACCGCATGTGCGGTCCTCGAGCCGCAGGTACGAAAAGCCTGTAGGCAGTGAGGTTCTTTTAAAACACGGGACTTAGCCATTTTTCACCATTTCTTTTCCACCATTGGCGATCTTTAGAGCATGCAAAGGGGATAAACGACCTAGCTACTGTAATGTAAGTAATTTCTACCCTAAACTTAGTTTAATATTTGAATCTTTAGGTAGATTAACACATTAATTAGAAGAAATCATGGGTTATAGTAGAAACCTATGTTTTATGAAAAATGAGAGAATTACCAAAGAATTTGTTATGAAATCGTACAAAAAACTATGTAATGTTGATCCTTAGGCTATGGGTGAGTGTTTCCTTCAAATAATTTTGTAATCCGAGTATGTGGGCCCGAGGGTGTATTTTGGGATTTTGTTATTTAGGATGAAATAATCGCTTAAATAGGGTAATTTCATGCCCTTGAGTATAGATTGATTTATTTAGCATTATTTGACTAGTTTCGAGTCCTTAGGCGACGAATTTGGAGTTTCGAGCGCATTCTTGACTCGTGGACTACACTTGACGCATGGTGAGTCTCCTTTCTAACCTCGTAAGAGGAAATTATCCCCATAGGTAAATATAAATTGTTTCATGTCTTTAATTGCGGGGGCTACGCATGCACGAAGTGACGAGAGTCTGCGCGTAGCTACTATTATGTTATGTCGGGTAATTTAGGATACACAAGCATGCTTTTTGTGTCGTTACCATAATCTTAGATGTTAATTTACAGTGCTTAATATCCTTGAACTATTAAATGAATATCTAGGAGGTTACATTCTAAAATTATTATTATTGAATCCTTTTCATGTAAGTATATCCTTTACTGAATTCCTGATATCCTGATAATTATGTGTATTTATACGGGTACCCGTGTCGCACGTATGATTCGCGAGCAGGGTAGCTCTAATATTATGTCAACCGCGTCGCATGTTCGATTCGCGAGCGGAGTAATAGATGCATCTATGGTTCGAGCCGTTCGACGCTTCGGCACTGCACATTTATTTTCGTGTCGTATCGGTCGTACGTTCACGGCATGTCATGTGTTTATAAATTGTTTGGGTGTTATGTCAATGTGCGTCCGTAGAATATCATGGAAAGGAAAACTAGGTAAGTTATATGCTAGAGAACTTGACACGTAAAGATAGTTGTAAATGTTATTTGATGTTTCTGTCTTCATTATTATTCATGATTTTTATTCATGTATAGCCTTACATTTAAACTATATTATTTGGACCCTAGTAAGTGTATTGGTAAAAAAGAGCTTCACACGTATGATTATTCTTGATGATTCAGCCAGTTACGTGGAACAAGGAAAACATGACAGCTGGACATGATTCTATAAGGATGCGCGAGGCAAAGAGGCACGACATTATTTACCTACGAAGTAATCAGCTACGGAAAACGCAACTTGATTGAGACAAAGAAGAGATACGGTTAGAATGAATCCGGACAGAGCTACAGGCATAATCAAAGGTCTTCAATTAATGATCTGCACGTTACACAACCTTCACGCAACAATTACGGTAATTCACTGTAACGTTACATTAATGTAATAATTAGTCATTAATGTATTATCATTGCAAAAGGTAGACGTTATACTGAAGAATTCCCAATATGAGGGAATAGAAGTTAACTTGTAAAGGAACATCTGAACTACGAATACAATACACTTTACTTTTCTGAGTATCATATTATTCTCCATTTACTTACTTTTTTTTATTTGTTATTATTTCCTGGATTATCAGAAACCCGTGTTCATCCTAAAAATAGCTTTGGTAAAAGGATTTAATTCTCTGGTTAAACAAATTGGTTCCGTTACCGGGAATTTGATAATCTTTGTTTGCTTCTCAAAGCGATATCCTCTGAACTATGTCGAATCCGACCAACAATAACCAGCAGAGAAATGGGACTCCATCACCTCTTCCATCCCCAAGAGGTTCAAGGGAACCATCTCAAGAGAGATCCAACGACAACAACAATAACAACAACGATAATGACCCAACAGTAGAACAAGATCAGGTAAAGCAAATGATTGCAGAATATGTGAGCCAAGCTTTGCAAGAATTTGCAAGGGGATTACCAATGGCATCACCTGCATCACTGACACCACCTCCTCATAACACAATCACCGTGGAAAATCCTCAGTCTGGGTTGGTAAACTCAACAAGGGATGAAACTCCTAACGAATCTCTCAAAACGAGACCAGGTATGACTAATAACCCTGAATTACCAAATTTACTACTAACGCTGCAGAAACAGGTGAAGGAACAAAATGATCGAATCGAGAAAATTCCTGGAGTACCACATGTTATCAAAGGCATTGATGTTGATAGATATTGTCATCAACCTTGGAAACCAAGCGCAGCACCTTTGCCTATACCCAAGATGTTAAGAATGCCTGATGTCCCTAAGTATGACCGAAAAACTGACCCACGTGACCATGTGACTGCTTTTACCACTGGAGTAAAAGGCAATGATCTAGCAAAACAAGAAATTGAGTCGGTTCTAGTAAAAAATTTTGGAGAAACACTTACCAAAGGAACTCTAATCTGGTATTCTCTTCTCCCTGAAAAATCTATAAATTCATTTGTTGAACTTGTAGATTCTTTCATAAAAGCACACTCCGGGGCACAAAAGGTCGAGAAAAGAATGGAAGACATATTTAAAATAAAACAAGGAAACACGGAACTACTCCGTGAATTTGTAGACATATTCCAACGAGAAAGAATGCAACTACCAAGGGTGCCCGATAACAGGGCAGCCATGGCATTTGCGAGCAATCTAAATGACAAAAGCTCAAAATCCACGAGAAGACTCAAGGAAAGCTTGAGAGAGTTCCCAGCTACAACGTGGAATGATGTTTACAACAGGTACAATACTAAACTTCGAATATAGGAAGATATCATTGCTCGTTCAAGGGATGAAGATCATACCAGATCCAGACATTTCGAATCAGAAAGGAAATCAGGTAAAAACATGTACGATCCTTACATGGGACCCTCGGGACGAGATACTCTTCCCAGATTTGAAAATGTTAAGTCAGAACATAGATCATAAAGCATAGATACGAGCTCGTCCTCAGCTAGGTCCAAAAAGGATCGAGATGAACGACATAGAGGTAATACACGAATTGGGGATCACACCTTCAATGTAAGTACCCCTGAACTAGTTTCAATATTAAGAAACATGGGACATAAAGTTCGATGGCCTAAATAAATGAGGTCAAACCCAAATAAAAGAAATCTAGATTTCTGGTGCGAATTCCATAACGATCATGTACACAAAACTGCGGATTGGAGGTTTTTACAAGGTGAAATAGAACAATTATTGAAACAGGGCTATTTAATAGAATTGTTTAGTGATAAAGATAAACAGGCATATATGAAGAACAGGCAGGAGCCCCCGAAGCCTCCATCTCCAAAACGAACCATCAACGTGATACATGGAGGAGAAGAAGTGAACGGAATAGTTTGCAAATTAGCCTCGAAGTTCACAATTACCCACGGAAAGCGGGTTCGAGAAAATCCAGATGTAGATGATATAACCTTTGATGATGCATATTTTGTCGGTCTAATGCTCCCCCACAACGATGCTCAGGTAATATCCTTACTCATTCATGACACTAACGTTAAAAGAGTGTTGATTGATTCAGGTAGTTTAGTCAATATCATCTTGTTAAGAGTCGTGGAAGAAATGCTCATGGGAAGTCAGGTGATCCCAAAGGCACGAGCCACAGGGTTTGACAACTCTACAGTGATAACCAAAGGAGAGATCGAACTTAGCACTTACACCGATGGAGTAACTAAAAACATTAACTTCCAAGTCATTGATACTGACATGGCTCAAAATGTAATCATGGGAAGGCCTTGGATCCACGACATGAAAGCAGTACCATCCACCTTACATCAGGTAATTAAATTCCATTCAGAATGGGGAATCAGACAGATTAGAGGTGATCAACAGACCTCCAGAAATATAAATTTTGTGGTGCATTATAACAAAAAAGTAGAGACAGAAGAACTGGAAGACAGAGAAATCTTCCAAGCAGACGTCACCAGCAAAACATGTACAAAAAAAATTACTAACCCAACAGGTACAAAAGAGGTGGGTGTTCAAACAGATACAGAAAGAGATATTCACGAGAAGGTAAATCAAGTCACCACGGAAGATGCATTGGATCACACAGGCGTAGATTCCATACGGGACGACATTCAAGAACCGGATGAAGACAAACACATCAAAACAACTACGGAAGAGCTCGAAGTTGTTCCATTGTTTAAACAAAAACCTGAACAGAAAGTGCATATAGGCATGAGGCTGAGCCTCAATCGAAGAGGTAAGTTAATTGATTATTTAAAGGCTAACGCAGATTGCTTTGCGTAGTCCCACTCAGAATTGACAGGTATCCAACCAGAAGTGATGAATCATAAACTAAATGAAGATTTATCATTCATGCCGGTTAATCAGAAAAAAAGAAAGCAAGGTCCATTCAAGAACCAAGTGATTGACGAAGAGGTGGTTCAATACGAGAGGTAACATACCCTAACTGGCTAGCTAACACTATGGTAGTACCTAAAAAGAATGGAAAATGGAGAGTATGCGTAGATTATACTGATTTAAATAAATCATGCCCCAAAGAATCATTCCCATTACCACATATAGATCAAATGATTGATGCCACCGCAGGTCATGAGTTGTTAAGCTTTCTAGATGCGTATTATGGTTATAATCAGATTAAAATGGATCCCTCAGACGAGGAAACAACCTCATTTATTACAAACAGGGGGACTTATTGCTATAAAGTCATGCCTTTCGGCTTAAAAAATGCTGGAGCCACCTATCAAAGGCTAGTGACTAAGATGTTCCAGGAACATCTGGGAAAAACGATGGAAGTTTACATCGATGACATGCTGGTAAAATCAACACGGGCGAAAGACCATTTTCAGCACCTCTCTATTACATTTGACATTTACGCAGGTATAATATGAAGCTGAATCCAGAAAAATGCGCTTTCGGCGTAGAATCAAGTAAATTCTTGGGTTTTCTTGTATCAAACAAGGGAATATAGGTAAATCCCGCTCAAATTAAAGTTAAAGAAGAAATACCTGATGTACTTATAAACAAAAAAGAAGTTCAAAGACTAACAGGAAGAATTGCAGCCTTAGGAAGATTTATTTCCAAATCTTTCAAAAAAAGTTTTAAACTCTTTACAGTTTTCAAAAAGCAAAATCAGTTCGAATGGACTGAAGAATGTCAACAGGCTCTCAAAGACCTAAAGGCTTATCTATCAAAACCTCCGTTGTTGTTAAAGCCAAAGGAAGGGGAGAGGTTGTACGTCTACCTTGCCGTCTCGGAAATTGCTGTAAGTGCAGTATTGGTAAGGGGGGATAAAGATAAACAATCTCCTATTTATTATGTAGGAAAGAAATTACTAGATGCTAAAACTAGATATCCACATCTAGAAAAGTTAGCCTTAGCTCTAATCATGGCATCTAGAAAATTAAGGCCATACTTTCAATGTCATCCAATCAAAGTATTCACCTCGTATCCATTAAGAAACAGACTGCATAAACAAGAATTATCAGGAAGATTAGCCAAGTGGGCCATAGAATTATGTGAGCATGAACAGGATTGCAATTAAGTCTCAGGTCTTAGCTGATTTTGTTGCTGACTTTAGTAATAGCATTGTCCCTGAAGTGGAAAAAGAGTTACAACTCTTTAACGGTGCTAATCCGGGTCTATGGACCCTATGTAGCGATGGTTCTTCCAATATAAAAGGTGTCGGCTTAGGCATAGTCTTAATATCACCCACAGGTGAAAAGACACGACAGGCTATCAAATGTTATCCTATAAATAACAATGAAGCAAAGTACGAAGCTGTCATTGTAGGACTAGAACTTGCACGAGAACTTTCAATCGAGAAAATAGTAATCAAAAGCGACTCCCAACTGGTAGTAAATCATATGCAGGGGACTTACAGAGCTCGAGAGACGCGGATGCAACAATATCTGGAAAAGGCAGGAGATCTCGTGAGACAATTCAAAACATGGAAGGTAATACAAATACCTAGAGAGGAAAATGCAGAAGCAGATGCATTAGCTAACCTCGCAGTAGTCAGGGAAGTAACAAACAAAGACAATGCAATTGTCATTCATCTATTCCATTCAGCGATCGACCAGGAAAAAATTGAGGTAACTTTTAACAATTTAACCTAGGATTGGAGAAACGAAGTTTTAATTTTTTTGCAAAATGGCACCGTACTTGAAGACAAGAAAACAGCTCAAGCACTTCACTGTAAAGATGCACGGTACTGCCTCATTCGCAACTCATTATATCGCAAGATGTTCGGAGGGCCTCTAGAAAAATTCCTCGGACCTAACCAAACGGAGTTCGTGATGAAAGAAGTCCACGAAGGACACTGTGAAAATCATTCAGGGGCAAGATCCTTGGTAAAAACCCTAATCAGAGCTAGGTACTATTGGCATAAGATGGAAGAAGAAGCTGAGAACTTCGTATCCAAATGCGACAGATGCCAAAGGTTTGCCAATAACATGCATCGACCAGCGGAATTATTGCATCCAATAATATCCCCATGGCCCTTCATGAAATGGGGCATGGACATAGTAGGACCTCTTCCCACAGCTAAAGGACAGGTACAGTTTTTACTCGTGCTAACCGACTATTTTACAAAATGGTTAGAGGCAGAAGCATTCAAACAAGTACGAGAAAAGGAAGTTAAAAGCTTCTTATGGAGAAACATAATATGCCGCTTTGGGATACCAAAGGAGATTGTGTGTGATAATGGCCCACAATTCATAGGCTCGCAAATCATAAAATTCATTGAAAGCTGGCGAATCAAACGGATCACTTCAATGCCATATCACCCTGTGGCTAATGGTCAAGCTGAGTCAACAAATAAAACCATCATCAACAATCTAAAGAAGCTTCTAGATAAAGCCAAAGGAAATTGGCCTAATGAGTTACCAGCGGTACTATGGGCATACAGAACAACTTCAAAAACAGCCACGGGAGAAACTTCGTTCGCACTTGTCTATGGCTCAGAAGCCTTAATACCTATGGAGATTGGCGAACCAAGCTTAAGGTTTACAGCACCATGGAGGAAGAAAACGATGACGAATTGAGGACTAATTTGGACCTACTCAAACCACGAAGGGAAGCAACACTAATACGGATGGCAGCTCAAAAACAAATCATAGAGCATTATTACAACCGTAAAGCTCATCTCAGATACTTCCAAAAAAGTCTTTCAATCAACGAAAGAAGCAAGCGTAGGAAAACTAAGTCCAAATTAGGAAGGACCCTACAAAGTTTGAGGCATAGTTGGGAAAGGCGCCTAGGAACTAGAAGATATGGACAGCAGAATCCTACAAACAAGTTGGAATTCCATTCACTTGAAGAAGTACTACTTCTAAGGAAAAGAAGTATCCCCGGTCAGGTATCACACGTTCGATTTTATTTTGAACATTTAAAATGTTACTAACCTTTTTAGATGATAGGTATAAAGCTAACTCATCACCGGATGATGATATTAGACCTGCAAAGACACGAGGAAGTAACTGAATTCCCGGTCTAGGGTTACACTTTTTGATGGACGTTTTAAAGGGTTAAGCAGTCATCATCTAAAAAATATATACCTTCGAGTCCCACATGTTTTTCCTTTTCATAAAAAGGACCACAAGGAAGGAATAGTCAAGTGCTCGAGATTTCATTCTTCAAAGCTCAAACACTTGGGTGACTATACAGTATGGAAGGCTAAGATAAAGCAAAGAAGACTATCAGAAAGTCAAAGCTTGAGCCTAATGATCCATCTACCCAACAAATCAAGTGATACGAGCAGAATCGAAAGAGCTGAAGACTCAAATACATATCCTGATCCAAAAAACCTTCGATCATGTTCAGGTTGAAAGGCAAAATATTAGCCACGAGGAAGAAATGCACATCTTTGTACTTATTCAAAAGAAAGCTGTTGTAACCAAAAACAGTTAGGGATAAAAGATCATCATCATTGTACTCATTCAAAAACTGTTGTAACTAAAAATAGTTACGAAATCTGTGTACTCACATGTAAAACTGTTATCAAATAAAACAGTTACGAATGAGAGATCAAAATCCTTGTATTTGTTTGAAAAACTGTTATCAAATAAAATTGTTACGGATGAAAAAGCAATTCCTCGTGATTATTGAAAAATGTTATCAACAAAAACAGTTACGGGTAAAAACCCCAACCTTTATAAAAACTGTTACGAACGAAAAACAGTTAGTCTCTTGTATTAACTCGAAAAACCTGTTACATACGAAAAACAATTACGAAATACAAGTGTATATCAAATCTGTTAAAAGAAAATAGTTGCAACATGAGTTTTAGATGATAATCAAACGCATGTAAAATGTTGTGGAAGTTCAAACAAAAACCTTTCCTTAGAAACATTCTTAAACATGTGAAAATTCCTATCACTCTATTGCATTATTACACCATTATGAAGTTGAGACGTCTTCTTCATTAAGTGTCGATCAAAAGGGCCCTCTTTCATAAATTATGCCTACTACGAAAAGGCACACATTTTGTGCCGTGTCTATTAAAAAAAGGTGCGAGTAATCTGAAGCATTCTATATGCAAAACTCAGAGGTAAAACTAAAACCTCAAAAAATAAAGTATGCAGAAGAGTTAAATCGTAGAACAGAAACTCAATAACAAAAGTCATATTGTGCATTGATAATTTAAAACAGCTAAGTAGAAACTAAGTATTAAACTAATACTTAGCCGTATATATTTTATTTACATTAAGGTGCCCCTAAGTTGTCAGTTAGGGACTTTCAAAGATCCAAAAACTTACCCCCGATGGGGCTGGGGGTATTAACCAATCAAAAAAAAAACTAACATCTTAATTGTCTTGAGGAGGGATATCAACTTCTTCACTGGTAGTAGGGGCAGGAGCATGAGCAGCCTGGGACAAAGAGGCTTGAACATCAGGAGTCTCACCTTCAGGCGAGGAGAGATTCAGACCTTGTTGAGCCTTTTCCATGGCTTCTTTGGTTTTAGAAATTTCAGCGTCAAGGTCGAAATATTCCCGACTCATTTCCGTCAATTTGTCGAGGCGAGAATTCATGTACGCCCAACTAACATCGACGGTTGCCGCGTCTTCAAGAGCTTCATAATCTCTCTCCCATATCATAAGCTCAGCTCTTAGCCCTTCTTTCTCAGCTTCAGCAGCTTCTTTGGCAGCCCTTAAAGGTGCAACAGACCTCTCAAGGAGTTGAATTTTGTACAAGGCATTGCGAAGATCCTCATGGGTCTGGGTCAGAGACTGCACAAGCTCGCCTGAGTATTCCTCTATTTACTCTAGCAAGGCTTTTAAACTCCTAGCTTCTTCTGAGGCACGGGACAACCGCTCAGAAAATGAAGACTCAAGGATGCTCTTGTCCTTATCAACCTGATTAGAAGAAGCCTTCTCCACTACCAACTCCGTTGCCATGATTCTCATCTGCCACTCCAAGGTACTCTTTTCTTCTTCTAAGGCATCCATGTCGATCCTTAAGCTGTCATATTGTCCCTTCCAATTACCTGCTTTAGCCCGCAACTCTTTTATTTCTTGCTCCGCATTTGATACCCTCTTCATGAGCTCCATGCCTATAAGATTGATCTACAAAAAAGATATCAATTAGATACGATAAATTTCATGTACAAAAATGAAATGAGAATGCACTTCCTTCAAAGAGGTATGCATGACTTCATTAGCCCATGTAAGGGCGCTATGGCTATCAAGCTTGGACCTCTCAGTTGGGACTATCAAGGGTTTGAGCCACACTTCAGGCTCGCCAGTTTTCTTGAAGAGACTTCCCTCAGCCGGAACTTCTATTAGAACCTGTCGCATCTTCCTGCTAGAAGACCCTACTTCCCTAACGGAAGGCACGAAAGCAGGCAGAGATGAAGAAGCTACATGCACGGAAGTCTGAGGAACTGGGAAAGCCACGGGAAAAGCAACAACGGGAGCAGTAATAGCCAAGGGAGCGGAGGAAATAGTAGGAACGGATGAAGGAACTCCTCTAAAAAAGCAGGAAAGACAGCTAAGGGAACTTTACTAATAGCGGGGCCAAATCCTTCACGGAACAAGTGATCCACAAAATCATGTACAGGAGAGGGAGAAGCATCTTTAGAGGTAGAGGGTCTGACTCAGACACGGAAGGAACAGCCATGGGTGTAGACTCATCGTCTGAAATCACCCTCCTTCTTCGTGACCTGTGCACCAAAGTGCCCTCCTCCTCTTCTTCTTCTTCTTCTAAGGTCCTAGACCCACCAACTTTCCTCTTCGAGGAAGAAGAACTAGCAATAATTTCCAAGGCTTGAGCCAGGGACATTTTGGGAACAGACGCAGCACACACTCCACGGATAGAAAACCCTATAAAAAATAAAGGGTTAAAAAGAGAAAGAGATTCGAGCAAAGAAAGAAAACAAAAGTTTCACTTACCGTGAGTCTTCACTTTCCAACTGTACTTCCCAGAGAAGTACTTCCAAGACTTTACTTCTAACGGATCAATTGACAACAACTTTTCTACCCTATCAAGGATACCGGAGACATTCTCAACAGTACCCATGATTGCTGAAAAAGAAAAAACAGCTACGGTGTTAATAAAACACTTAAAGCAAAAGAAAAACAACAAATGTGAGCTAAAATGTACTCACGTGCACGATTCCACTTCTCGGGGAAGGGAAGATTTTCTTCACCCACTAAACCAGCAGTGGGCGCAGCAACGTACCGAAAGTACCAACCTTTGTCCTTATCGTCATCAGGGGTTACCAGCACTCTTTTACTCCTGGAAGCTAGAGTAAAAATCCCTTGAAGAAATAAGGTCGGAGAATAAAGATGAATGAGGTGATTAAAGGTGAAAGGAACCAAGGCTAAAGAAGCTAAACATCTGAGACACGCGACAACCCGCCACACAAAAGGACCAACTTGTCCTAAGAAAATATTGAAGAAACGACAGAATTCGATGATGACTGTATCAATAGGAGGCTTAAACCCTAAAGTAAAAGGGTAGGTATAAATGAAAGAATATCCCATCTTATAAGACGTAATTCTTTGGTTGCTATTCGGAATAAAGATAGGAAAGTCAGGCTGCCAAGAACATTCCCTGCGAACAAGGGGAATCAGACCTTCAGTGATAAGAGTGGGATACCTATCAGCACTATCAAGGGATAAAGACTGATTTACAAGGACCTGACTATCCCTAGTGAAGGTAAACTCAGCAGGAATGATTTCATCAAGTTGTGGTTCGCGTAAGGGTTCGTGATGTTCTCTACCCTTAGACAAAGACCTGGAAGCCCTAGCTCTTGGAGAAACTAAAGACCTAGCAGAAGGAAGGGAAGTAATCTGGGAGGAAGAAGAGCCTCTCGAAGGAGTAGAACCTAAACTCCTCAGTCTACCACCCCTCCGACTCCGAGTCGGAGTAGAAGAGGGGGTCAAATTCTCGACGTCTATCACTCTTTTAGGTTGGTTCGAAGAAGACATGTTTACGAAAACAAGAAAGAAATTCTCTAAAAATAAAAGAGACAAGTTAGAAAGTGTTTCGTGAAAGAAAAGAAAATAAAAGAGGTATTTATACTCAAAGACAACCGTCAAAATTGGGAAAAAAACAATGATGTGAAAGTCATAATTGAAGATGTCACATCATGACTGATGCAGCCGAAAAAATCCCTAAAAGGCGCCGAGTAATTGCAGAACCATCTTGAAGGTGACACGTGGATTAAGAATTAAATAGAAGTTACAAGCTACGCCTATGTTCGGAGAAGGATACAATGTTTCGAAGTAAAACGGCGACAAAATATTCCTGCCATAAATGCATATCCACTTACCAAATATTAATCGATAAATAAATGGTAATTGGGGGGACTATCTGTATTGATAAAAAAGAGCTTCACACGTTTGATAATTCTTGATGATTCATCCAGTTACGTGGAACAAGAAAAACATGGCGGCTGGACATGATTCTATAAGGAGGCGCGAGGAAAAGAGGCACGACATTATTTACCTACGAAGTAATCAGCTATGGAAAACTCAACTTGATTGAGACAAAGAAGAGATACGGTCAGAATGAATCCGGACAGAGCTACGGGCAGAATCAAAGGTCTTCAATTAATGATCCGCATGTTACACAAACTTCACACAACAGTTACAGTTATTCACTGTAATGTTACATTAATGTAATAATTAGTCATTAATGTATTATCATTGCAAAAGGTAGACGTTATACTGAAGAATTCCCTATATAAGGGAATAGAAGTTAACTTGTAAAGGAACATCTGAACTACGAAACAATACACTTTACCTTTATGAGCATCATATTATTGTCCATTTACTTACTTCTTTTTTATTTGTTATTATTTCCTGGATTATAAGAAACCCGTGTTCATCCTAAAAATAGCTTTGGTCAAAGGATCTAATTCTTTGGTTAAGCAGTAAGTACAACGTTGACTTCTCGTCACTACTTCTTCGAGATTAGACAGGATACTCACTGGGTACATATTGTTTATGTACTCATGCTACGTTTCTGTGCTTAACTGTACAGGTTCCGAGGTAGGTGCATCTGGGTATCTGTCCGGAGCTCGTCCCTGACTTATATCTGGTTCAGACATATCGGTGAGCTATTTTCCCTAACGACTTCCAGCAGCGCCTTGGAGTTTTCTTTCTTTTATTATGTTTGTTTACATTTCCTCAGACACTAGGGCAAACTTGTATTCTTTTGGATTCTCATTTCTATTAGATGCTTGTCAACTTGTGACACTAGTTCCTGGCACACACGTAGTAGACATTATATTTTTGGATTGTAAATATAAATTATGACTTTTATGGCTATTTCTGTTTAAAATGGCCTAAGTTGTCTATTTCACTTAATGTCTCAAGTTTGAATTTAGTAAGTGACGAAAATGTTTTTATTAAATTGAATGAAACACTCTAGTAAATTGATGTTGGATTGCCTGATTACGGTGTTGGGCGCCATCATGAACTGATTAGGATTCGGGTCATGACAACATGGTATCTGAGCTCTAGGTTCACGTAGGTCTCACAAGTTACGGGCAAACCCAAAAAAGTCTTGCGGATCGGTACAGAGACGTCTGTATTCATCTTCGGGAGGCTATAGGGTGTTAGGAAATCCATCTTTATTCATCTTCTATCGTGCAGTTGATGGTATACTAAATCTCACTCTTCTATTCTCTCAAAGATTGTGAGGACGCGTGCAACCAACGTTCCAGACCCGGGAGGGGCCACTACCCCCGTCATTCGAGGAAGTGGCAGAGGTCGGGGGAGGGCACCGTCCCGAGGTAGGGGATGAGGGCGTCCTAGAGCTGTTGTAGTTGCACCACCAGCAAATCCCATTACTGAGGAGCAAGGCGAGGTGCCCCCAGCAGATCCTACCCCGTTGGACTTTATGACGGCGCCATGATTCCATGAGGTCATGGGCCGTATAAAACGGTTCATGGACACCATGACCCAGGCTGGTTTATTTCCAGCGGATCCTGCCACATCTCAGGCGGGAGGGGGGACCTAGACCCCTACTGCTCAGGCTGCAGGTCATGCAACGACGGTATATCAGACCATGGGTACACTGCTCGTGGGCGGGGCCCGGCCAGTAGCAGCAGCACCTGAGCCCAGACCAGCTGCAGACGGCGATCCACATAAGTTATTGGATAAATGGACCAGATTGCACCCTCCTGTCTTCGGAGGTGAGCGTCATGAGGACGCACATGACTTTATTGATAGGGGCAGGAACAGACTGCACAACATGAGGATATTGGAGTCCCATGGAGTTGATTTTACTATCTTTCACTATCTCCCGATAGATTTTATGCTTTTTCGGCCAGACCAGATGCAGTAGCCTCATATGCCGTGATCACAGGTATTATTTCAATATGTGGTGGAGATGCATAGGTATTGTTTGATCCAGGATCCACTTATTCGTATGTGTCAGCCTTGTTTGCTCATTTCTTGGATATTCCTCGGGAGTCTTTGGGTGCTCCTTTTTATGTGTCCACTCATGCGGGCGATTCTATGATTGTGGATCGGATTTATCGTTCCTGTATGGCTACATTCTGTGGGTTCGAAACCATAGCGGACCTCTTGTTGCTTGATATGGTTGATTTTGAGGTCATCATGGGCATGGATTGGCTATCTCCTTATCATGTTGTTCTAGATTTCCATTCCAAGACTGTCACTCTAGCCATGCCTGAGTTGCCAAGATTAGAGTGGAAAGGTTCCTCAGTTAATGCAGCAAGTCGGGTTATTTCCTTCTTGAAAGCTCGACATATGGTCGAGAAGTGGTGTTTGGCTTATCTTGCTTATGTGCGGGACACCACCGCTGAGTCTCCGATGATTGATTCAGTGCCAGTAGTTTGAGAGTTTGTGGATGTATTCCGTTCAGAACTTCCAGGCATGCCACCGGATCGTGACATTGATTTCTGCATTGACTTAGCTCCAGGCACCCAACCTATATCTATTCCCCAATATCGTATGGCTCCGAAAAAATTGAAGAAATTGAAAGAACAACTTGAGGAGTTGTTGGCTAAGGGGTTTATCAAACCTAGCGTGTCGCCTTGGGTTGCTCCAGTGCTATGTGAGAAGAAGAAGGATGGGACTATGCGGATGTGTATTGATTACCGCCAGTTGAACAAGGTCACCATCAAGAACAGGTACCCGTTGCCTCGTATCGATGATTTGTTTGACCAGCTGCAGGGTGCTCGGGTGTTTTCTAAGATTAACTTGAGATCGGGGTACCATCAGCTGAAGATTCGGGACTCGGATGTTCCGAAGACTGCCTTTCGTACGAGATATGGTCATTATGAGTTCCTGGTGATGTCCTTTGGCTTGACTAATGCCCCAACAACATTATGGACTTGATGAACAGGATATTTAGGCCTTATATTGATTCTTTTGTCATTGTCTTTATTGATGACATTCTGATTTACTCACGTAGTCTGGGGGAGCACGAGCAGCATTTGAGAGTTGTGCTCCAGACTTTGCGAGAACAGAAGTTGTATGCTAAGTTCTCCAAGCGTGAGTTTTGGTTGGATTCTGTGGCGTTCTTGGAACATGCGGTATCTGGAGAGGGTATCAAGGTTGATCCTAAGAAGATTGATGCAGTTCAGAGTTGGCCACGCCCTACTTCAGCTATAGAGATCAGGAGCTTCTTGGGTCTAGCAGGTTATTATCGCCGATTTGTGGAGGGTTTTTCATCCATTGCAGCTCTTCTGACTTGATTGACTCAGAAGAATGTCTCGTTCCGATGGTCCGTCGAGTGTGAGGTGAGCTTTCATAAGCTCAAGACAGCTTTGACCTCAGCACTAGTTCTGGTGTTACCTTCCGGATCAGGGATGTATACAGTCTATTGCAATGCTTCACGCGTTGGTTTGGGATGTGTGTTGATGCAGGAGGGGCGAGTTATTGCATATGCTTCACGTCAACCGAAGATTCATGAGAAGAATTACCATGTGCACGATCATGAGTTGGCGGCGATTGTTCCTGCTCTTAAAATTTGGAGGCACTACTTGTATGGGGTGTCTTTTGAGGTTTATACAGACCACCGTAGCTTGCAGCCCCTGTTCAAGCAGAGGGATCTTAATTTGAGGCAGCGCAGGTGGCTTGAGTTGCTGAAGGACTATGACATCACCATTCTTTATCATCCAGGCAAGGCTAATGTGGTGGTAGATTGTCACGACCTGAAATCCCACCTTCGGGCCATGACTGCGTCTAACGTTGAACCCATTAGACAAGCCAACGTTTGAACTAGATAAAATTCATTAACAACTAACACAGATAAGATAACTAAAGCATCAATGGTCAACAATATGAAGGTTAACAAATAGCCAAAAATAACATAGCAATTTCGAAGTAAAACCCATATACAAATCCCAGAACTGGTGTCACATACTCACGAATTGTCTAAGAGATTACTAAAAACAAATGTCTGAAAATAAGTACATAGGACTGTCTTTGAAATATAAAGTAAGACAGAGCTGAAAGTGAAGAGTAGAAGGTGACGCCAAGGCCCACGAACGTCTGCGGGTCTACCTCGATGTCTCCTGTATGAACTGATGAGATGCTCCGACCGTCAGTGATCACCGGGTCCGGCTGCGTAGTCTGCACAACATAAAGAAGTGCAGGTGTAGCATCAGTACAACCGACCCCATGTACTGAGTAAGTGCCGAGCCTAACATCGGCGATGTAGTGACGAGGCTAGGACCGACAACAATATATATACCTGTGCAATTCTATATAATAACAGGATAATATCGACGGAAATAAGCAAGTAAGACAGATACGGGGAGAACATATTGGGGGTAAAAAGGGCAACAAAAATGCTAGTACGGTAGAACAGGGTAATAACTGAAATGTAAAGATAAAGGAAGGAATTTAACTTCTCAAAACAGATAATGAACAACAAAAGGCACGGCATGTCCCCTCGTGCATAACCTCACAATCACTCGGCACGGAATGTCCCCTCGTGCATATATAATAACACTCGGCATGGAATTTCCCCTCATGTGGTAAATAATCAATGATCAACACGGCACGTCCCCTCGTGTGAAGAGTAACAAACAGTCAGCACGGCATGTCCCCTCGTGCGACAAATAATAAACTAAGCAACAATATAATGTAAAAGTCAACACCAAGCAGTCTCAAGTGCATGGAAATACTCAATACAATTCTATTGTCCCGGCAAGGAGAAATCATCAATTACAAACTCAACAAATGCCCGACAAGGGTCTCAGCTATAACCAACCTCGCATCAGAAATACAATTTCAACAGTGTAAGACTCAACTGAAAAAATAACTCAATAACTCCCCGGGTCATGAAACAACATCAAGGCATCACTTCTAAATCACCAATTACTCATAGTGC
>ML248472.1:0-17796 GCA_005239495.1 Nicotiana undulata | reverse complement strand
CTACTTTGATTTCATGATTTAGACCTAGATTCTATTGTTTGATGAAGGAAAATGGAAGTATTTAGAGTGAAAGTCACTTACCCAAGTGGTTATGGAGGTAGAAGGGCTTAGAGGTCGTCAATAGGGCTTGGAGAGGAAGAAGATGGTGCAAAATATGGAATTCCCGTAATAAACATTCTGTTTTTGGCTTTTTAAATAACTGGGCGAAAATGTGCATCGAGATCGCGGGAATGGGATTGCGATCGCGGAGAGTCTGGTTCCCACGCAGTGCGATCGCGGCTGAAAGAATGCGATCGCGAAGAAGAGCCAGGGATCCCCCCTCACTGCGATCGCGAAGAAGTGATTGCGATCGCATAGCCCAAGGACCACACCCTGTGCGATCGCGAACTAGACCTTGCGATCGCGTAGAGTACCTAGCCAGCCCCCGCCCAGACATCCTATACCTCTATGCGATCGCGAACAGTGATATGCGATCTCATAGAGGAACTGACCTCCCCCTTCACCTATATCTATGCGATCGCAGAGGGACCTACGCGATCGCATAGAGCAAAACCTGAAACTCCATCAACAACCACAAAAAAACCATATTTTTCTAACACGTTAGCACCCCGACGCCTACCCGAAACTCACCCGAGCCCTCGGGGCTCAAAACCAAGAATACACACGACCCCCAAATCATCCTACGGACTTATTCAAGCTTTTACATCACCAAAATATCGTCAAAAACATGGAATTAAGCCTTAAAACTCATAGAATTTTCTTAGAACTTCATAAAGCTTAATTTTACCAATTTTGATCCGAAACACGTAATTCCAAGTCTGTTTTACACCAAACTTCACAGATAAGTCACACAACATATAATAAACCTGTTCTAGGCTCCGGAACCATAATACGGGCCCGTTAACGCGGTTCTCACATAATAATTCATTTTCAAAATCCTTTATTATTTTAAGAAAATAATTTTTTTTTAAAATTCATTTCTCAGGCTTGGGACCTCGGAATTCGATTTCCGGGCATACATTTAAGTCTCATATTTTCCTACGGACCCTCCGGGGCCGTCAAATCACTGGTCCGGGTCCGTTTACCAAAGTCAACTTTATTCATTTAATTATCATAAAATTCCATTTTCATCAAATTTCAATATAAGGACTTCCCGGCTACACGCCCGGGCTGCACACGCATATTGAGGTGAGATTAACGGAGGATTTTGGGACCTCGAAACATAGATTTAGCTAGAATTACGTTAGGATGACCTTTTGGGTCATCACACAGATGCCTTAAGAAGGAAGGCGGAGAGTATGGGTAGCTTGGCTTATATTTTAGCAGAGGAGAGACCTCTAGCTTTGGATATTCAGTCCTCGGCTAATCGCTTGGAGAGGTTGGACCTTTCAGAGCCCCGCCGAGTTCTTCCATGTGTGGTTGCTCAGTCTTCATTATTTGGGGAGATCAAGGCTCGGCAATGTGATGATCCGCACTTGGCAGAGCTACGGGAGACAGTGGTACAGGGTGGTGCGAAGGAGGTTTCTATTGGCGGGGATGGAGTTTTGAGACTTTAGGGTCGCTTATGTGTCTCTAATGTTGATGGCCTGAGGGAGAGGATTCTAAAGGAGGCTCACAGTTCCCGGTATTCTATTCATCCTGGTGCTACGAAGATGTATCGTGACTTGAAGCAGCATTTCTGGTGGAGGCGGATGAAGAAAGACGTAGTGCATTATGTGGCCAGATGTTTGAATTTCCAGAATGTTAAGAATGAGCACCAAAGGACAGCAGGCCTACTTCAACATATGCATATACCTGAGTGGAAATGGGAGCACATCACTATGGACTTCGTAGTTGGGTTGCCTCGGACTTTACGGAAGTTTAATGCGGTTTGGGTTATTGTGGGCAGGTTGACCAAGTCAGCGCATTTCATTCCAGTAGCTACTACTAATACTTCAGATAGGTTGGCCCAGATCTATATTCAGGAGATAGTTCGGTTGCATGGTGTGCCTGTGTCCATTATATCAGATCGAGGTCCTCAGTTCACCTCACACTTCTGGAGAGCATTGCAGGGTGAGTTAGGCACCCGGGTGGAGCTCAGCACATCATTTCACCCTCATACTGATGGGCGGTTGGAGCGGACAGTTCAGATATTGGAGGACATGCTCAGAGCATGTGTGATTGATTTTGGAGGTCAGTGGGACAAGTTATTTCCTTTGGCCGAGTTTGCTTATAATAATAGTTATCAGTCTAGCGTTGATATTGCTCCATTTTAGGCCTTGTATGGTCGGCATTGTCATTATCCTATCGGGTTGTTTGAGCATGGCGAGGCTAAGTTATATGGCACCAACTTGGTGAAGGATGTTTTGCAGAAAGTGAAGCTAATTTAGGGAAGGCTTCGCACAACACAGTCCAGACAGAAGAGTTACGCGGATCAGAAGGCGCGTGATGTATCATTTATGGAGGGAGATAAGGTTCTGTTGAATGTCTTTCCGATGAAGGGTATTATGAGGTTTGGGAAGAAGGGCAAGTTGAGCCCATGTTTTATAGGTCCATTCGAGGTGTTGAGGCGAGTTGGAGAGGTTGCTTATGAGCTTGCTTTACCTTCCAGTTTATCAGGAGATCATCCGGTCTTTCATGTGTCCATGCTCCAGAGATACCACGCCGACTTCTCTCACGTGATAGATTTCAGCACCATTCAATTAGATGAGAAGTTGGGCTACGAGGAAGAGCCAAGTGCTATTATTGACATGCAGGATCGCCAGTTGAGGTTTAAGAGAGTTTTCACCGTAAAGGTCCAGTGGAGGGGCCAACCAGTCGAGGAGGAAACTTGGGAGTCCGAGGAGGACATGCAGAGCAGATATTCACACCTATTCAGCACTTCAGGTATGATTCTAGACCCGTTCGAGGACGAACGTTTGTTTAAGAGGTGGAGAATGTAACGACCTGACCGGTCGTTTTGCGTTCTAGGACCCTGTGCCCCTAAATGAGACTTCCCGTAGTTTCTTTTACTGATTTATGACTTGTGGGGATGGGTGGTTCGGGATTTGGAAGAGTTTGGAATGGTATAGCAACACTTGGTTCCTTAAGGTTGGCCTTAAAGGCCAAGTTTGACTTCGGTCAACATTTTTAGTAAATGACCTCGGAATAGAGATTCGACGGTTCCGGTAGTTTCGTATGATGATTTCAGACTTAGGCGTATGTAGGGAACGGGTTTTGGATTACCCGGGAGAGTTTCGGTGCAAAATTGTGAAAGTAGAGTTGCCTTAAGTTCAAATTGAGGTTTGGAATGCGTTTTTGAGTTATCGAGGCCCAAACAAAATTCTGAGACCAGCAATAGTTCTGTTATGTAATTTATGACTTGCTCGCAAAATTTTGTGTCATTCCGAGTAGTATAGGTAGGTTCGGCGCATTGTTAGCGAATTCTAGAACTTGAAGTTCTTAAGTTTGATCAAATAGATTTTGGGGTGTGATTTTTAGATTTAGCGTTGTTTCGGACCTTCTGAAGGCTCGAGCGAGTCCGTATTATGATTTAGGACTTGTTGGTATAATTGGACAAGGCCTCGGGTGGGACCAAATGCCATTCGAGCATCAATCGAGACAAAAAGAAGAAGCAAATGACTGCTGGTGCACCAGACTTGCGGTGGCCTAGCCGCAGGTGCAAGACCGCTTCAGCGGTTCCCTGTCTCGCAGGTGCGGCCCCAGGTGAGGATTCAAAGTTCCGTAGGTGCGGATCATTTTTCCGCAGAAGCGGAGCCGCAGGTGCGGACTTCGCTCCGCAGGTGCGAACCCATGCCCCCTTTCCCATTTCCGCAGATGCGAGATTTTTCTTGCAAATGCGAGACCGCAAGTGCAGTCCTCGAGCCACAGGTGAGAAAAACCTGTAGGTAGTGAGGTTATTTTAAAACACAGGACTTAGCCATTTTTCACCATTTCTTTTCCACCATTGGTGCTTTTTAGAGCATGCAAAGGCGATAAACGATCTAGCTACTGTAAAGTAACTAATTTCTACCCTAAACTTAGTTTAATACTTGAATCCTTAGGTAGATTATCACATTAATTAGTAGAAATCATGGATTAGAGTAGAAACCTAGGTTTTATGAAAAATGAGAGAATTACCAAAGAATTTGTTATGAAATCATACAAAAACTATGTAATGTTGATCCTTAGGCTATGGGTGAGTGTTTCCTTAAAAAATTTCCGGAATCCGACCATGTGGGCCTAGGGGTGTATTTTGGGATTTTTTTTATTTAGGATGAAATAATCAATTAAATAGGGTAATTTCATACCTTTGAGTATAGACTGATTTATTTATGCATTATTTTGCTAGTTTTGAGTCCTTGGGCGACGGATTTGGAGTTTCGGGCGCATTCTTCGCCCGGGGAGTAGACTTGACGCGAGATGAGTATCCTTTCTAACCTTGAAAGAGGGAATTGTCCCCGCAGGTAAATATAAATGATTGCATGTCTTTAATTGCGGGGGCTACGCACGCACGAAATGACGAGAGTCCGTGCGTAGCTGCTATTATGTTATGTAGGGTAGTTTAGGATACACAAGCATGCTTTGTGTGTCGTTACAATAATCTTAGATGTTAATTTAGACTGCTTAATATTCTTGAACTATTAAATGAATATCTAGGAGGTTACATTCTGAAATTATTATTATTGAATCCTTTTCATGTAAGTATATCCTCTACTGAATTCCTGATATCCTGATAATTATGTGTATGTATACGAGTACCCGTGTCGCACGTATAATTCGTGAGCAGGGTAGCTCTACTATTATGTCAACCGCATCGCATGTTCGATTCGCGAGCGGTGTAATAGATGCATCTATGGTTCGAGACGTTCGACCATTCGGCGGTGCACATTTATTTTCGCGTCGTATCGGTCGTACGTTCACGGCATGTCATGTGTTTGTAAATTGTTTGGGTGTTATGTGAATGTGCATCTGTAGAATATCATGGAAAGGAAAACTAGGTAATTTATATGCTAGAGAACTTGACACGTAAAGATAGTTGTAAATGTTATTTGATGTTCCTGTCTTCATTATTATTCATGACTGTTATTCTTGTTTAGCCTTACATTTAAACTCTAATATTTGGACCCTAGTAAGTACCATGTCGACTTCTCGTCATTACTTCTTCGAGATTAGATGGGATACTCACTGGTACATATTTTTTAAGTACTCATGCTACGCTTCTGTACTTAATTGTACAGGTTCTGAGGCAGGTGCATCTGGGTATCAGTCCGGAGCTCGTCCCTGATTTATATCTGGTTCAGACTTCTCAGTGAGCTGCTTTCCCTGACAACTTCCAGCAGCGCCTTGGAGTTTTCTTTCTTTTATTATGTCAGTTTACTTTTCCTCAGACAGTAGGGCAAACTTGTGTTCTTTTGGATTCTTATTTCTATTAGATGCTTGTAAATTTGTGACACAAGTTCCTGGCACACACGTAGTAGACATTATATTTTTGAACTGTAAATATAAATTATGACTTTTATGGCTATTTCTGTTAAATATGGCCTAAGTTGCCTGTTTCACTTTATGTCTCAAATTTGAATTTAGTAAGTGACAAAATGTTTTTAGTAAATTGAATGAAACTCTCTAGTAAATTGATGTTGGCTTGCCTGACTTCGGTGTTGGGCGCCATCGCGACCTGATTAGGATTCGGGTCATGACACTTTTGACATGTGACTATATTGTGAATTTTCCTGACGATGAACCTGGTTCATCCAGAAAAATGCCTGTGAACAGCAAGGTCAGGGCGCTCATACAAGAAGGTGGGGTTAAGGATGCTGAAATTCTTCGATTGAAGACCCACCTTGTAGAGGTTGAGGCTGAGAGAGATGTTCTCAAAACTGAATTGGCCAAAGTGAAGGAGAAGAATGAAGGGATTCTTCAAAATATGCTCTTCCTTCTCCAAGCAAAGAACGCAACCTCTACCCTTTCCCAACCTTAGGTGTCCAGTGTCTGTCTTCACCTCTCTATGACCCAGATTCGGGATTTTGTTAGCTAGCTTTTGCTCATGATTATAATTGCTTTTATTTATTTGTGTGTTTGGTGGCTGAACTATGCTTTTATCAATGGATTTTGCTGTTTCTACTCTTAATTGTTTTGTCTCACTTTCTTTGATAGTTTTCATTCTTAGTTCACTATTGATGATTAATCCAAGTTGCAATTGCAGTTGCCCCAGTGGACATGAGTAATTCTTATATATCTGGTAACTCTAACATTTTGCAACTTTTCGATGATGCCAAAAGGGGGAAGATGTGCTATACTTTGAATATGTGGTATTTATAACCTAATGAACCTGGTTCTTTATGATAAATGCTTAATACTCTAAAAAGTGTCAGTGTTTGATTAAACTGGTTATAGGTCTAAGCACAGAGTTTGTCATCATCAAAAAGGGGGAATTTGTTGGATCAAGAAGCTGAATGGTTTTGAAGATTGACAAAGGAACTCAGAGTTGAACCAGGTCCATCACTGGAGACATAGACACATGCAGAGTTAAGGGCACGTGAGGTGCACAAGTAGGATATAAACGAAATATGTGATCTAAATAGATATCTCCTGATCAAAAAGGTTGCAAATTGATAAGGAGATGGACTCCTTATTCAGTAAGAACATAATCAAGATAAGGGAGGATTCAAGGAGTTGAGATCAACTAGAACTCTTCCACCAAGGAAGAGTAGCATCCGAATTCTAGTATATCTCTTTGTCCACTAATCTTATATATTGGTCAGTGCTCTTATTGAACAGATACGCACAAACGCATAAGCAAAACAAGAATTGAGAGAAAAATTGCCAAAGCAATTTTGCAAGCAGTTCGTGTGAGAATTGAGCGTGCGACTCTGAAGCTACTTGAACCAGCTAGAAGAACCAGTTCCATCTGTGGTCTTTTAGTTTAGTTTATTTATTGTAGGTGATTTCAAATTGTACCTTTCAGCTTTATCTAGAAGCAATTGTAATAGGTACTGAGTGTTCAAGTTAGAGTTAACTTGAAGCTTATAGCAAATGGCTAAAGGCTAGTTTTCCACAAGGGGATTAGAATTAGTCCTTAGGTTTACAAAAGAGTTTATTTTGGAAATGTTTTTTGGATCATTGATTTAGTGAAGAGTTTGGGAAAATCCTACTAGGAAGTAGGTCGTGGTTTTTTCACTTTTTGAGCTAGGTGTTTTCCACGTAAAATCGTTGTGTTCTTTAAATTCTGCATTTGTTATTCCGCTAACTGTAGGAGTTAGAACACATAGAAGAACTCGGTCCTTCTATAACTGCTGCAGGTGAAAATTTGACACCACACAAATCACCCCCCCCCCCCCCCCCCTTTGTGTGGTATTGACGTTTGGAACATCACATGCAGACATGATACGAGTGCCGCCAAATGAGCTTAATGCAACAAGATCACCTTGGCCCTTCGCTTCCTGGGGGATGGATATCATTGGTCCAATCGAGCCCACTGCTTCAAACAGGCACTGGTTCATTTTAGTTGCCATCGACTACTTCACTAAATGGGTTGAAGTTCCATCTTGCAAAGCTATGACCAAAAATGTTGTTGCGGATTTTGTCCACGACTGAATCGTTTGTCGATTTGGGGCTCCAGAGTCCATAATCGCCGACAATGCCGACAATCTCAACAGTGATCTGATGAAATCCATGTGTGAAACTTTCAAAATCAAGCACAAGAATTCCCCAGCGTACATGCCTCAAATGAATGGAGTCGTGGAAGCCGCTAATAAAAAATCAAGAAAATACTAAGGAAAATGGTAGAAAATCATAAACAATGGCATGAGAAACTACCATTCGCCTTACTGGGATACCGTACCACAGTCCGCACATCAATCGTGGAACCTCCATCTCTGTTGGTTTATGGTATGGAAGCTGTCATTCCCGCCGAGGTAGAAATTCCTTCCTTCAGAATCACACAAGAAGCCGAACTCATCGACGCAGAATGGATGAGGAGCCCCTATGAGCAACTAGCCCTCATAGATGGAAAGAGGATGAATGCAGTTTGTCACGGTCAGCTTTATCAAAACAGAAGGTCCAGAGCCTTCAACAAAAGAGTCAAGCCAAGAAAGTTCACACCGGGGCAGCTGGTACTGAAAAGCTTTCTGCATCAAGATGAAGCCAAGGGGAAATTCTCTTCCAACTGGAAAGGTCCTTACATGGTTCACAGAATACTGACAGGAGGAGCGCTCATACTCGTAGAGATAGACGGGGAAATTTGGCCAAAGCCAATCAACTCAGATGCAGTCAAAAGATACTATGTGTAAATTATTTGCATTTCTATATGATGTACATTGAACTACGCTCGACGTGATTCCCTTTTAAGAGGGGATACGTAGGCATCCCTGTGGGTTCGGTCACAATCCAATAAAATTTCCATTTTCCCCACAATCAGAAACTGGGGCAGAATTTTGAGGAGGACCCTCAAAATTCCGAAGCAAGTTCAGCCATTTGCAGCATACGGAGTAGTCAGAAAGGTTACCTAGTTAACTGCGGCAGAATTTTGAGGAGGACCCTTAAATTTCTACAGCAGAGAAAGTCGCAATGTCCCTAATAATGTCATTGTTACTGGTTCATCTAACTAATTTCTAAACTATATACTACTATGTCGTTGAAAATTATACACACATGCTTTTGAAAAAGAAACTTTGCTTTAGCAAATGACACCCTAATAGCTTGAACAGGATCTTCAGACAGAGCAGTGCAAATTGTGCAAGCAAAGTCACGAGCCAACCTCCCCCGCAAAACTCACAAACTTTTCTTTAGATGCAGGACCATATCATAATGATAAACATTGTCGCAACGACACAACCGCTATGCATGAAACACATTGTCAGCTAAGAATAATCCGCTCTTACTCTTCTCCTTGCATGGGACTGAGCACTGTCCAGAATCTTGCATGAGACTAAGCCCTGTCTCAAATCACTAGCATGAGGCTAAGCCTTTCTTCCCTATTTGCATGAGGCTAAGCCCTGCCTCCCCTTTTGCATAAGGCTAAGCATTGCCTTCCCTTTGCATAGGACTAAGCAATGTCCCAAACCTTGCATGAGGCTAAGCCCTGCCTCTCCACTTGCATAAGGCTAAGCTCTGCCTTCACTTTGCATGGGACTAAGAACTGTCCCGAACCTTGCATGAGGCTAAGCCCTGCATCTCCACTTGCATAAGGCTAACCATTGCCTTCTATTTGCATGAGACTAAGCATTGTCCCGAATCTTACATGAGACTAATCCCTGCCTCCCTATTTGCATAAGGCTAAGCACCGCCTTCTCTCTGCATGTGATAACCCAAAAAGTCATCCTATATAAATTTGATTATGACTGTGTTCCGAGGCCCCGAAAGCCTCCGTTAATCTCACCTCGATGTGCGTGTGCATCCCGGGCGCGTAGCCGGGAAGCCCTTATGTGGAAACTTGATAAATAGTCTAATTTATGATAATTAATTGAACAAAGTTGACTTTGGTCAACATTTTTGGTAAACGGACCCGGACCTATGGTTTGACGGTCCCGTAGGGTCTGCAGGAAAATATGAGACTTGGGCGTATGCCTAGAATCGAATTCCGAGTACCCAAGTCCGAGAAATGAATTTTTAAAGAGAATTGTTTTCTAAAAATAATAAAGTCTTATGAAAATGAACCTCGATGTAAAACCTGTGTTGCAAGGCCCGTATTATGGTTCCGGAGCTAGTAACAGGTTCAATATGTGTTATTTGAGTTATATGTGAAATTTGGTAAGAAACGGACTTGATTTGACGTGTTTCGGATCAAATATGGGAAATTGAGTGTTAATGAAGATATAAGGATTTCCTTAAATTTAAGATTTGGTTTGGAACGTGATTTTATGTTATCAAGATCCGAATGTGATCCTGAGACTGGGAATAGTCCCGTTATGTCATTTATGACCTGTCTGCAAAATTTGATGTCATTCCGAGTTATATAGGTCGATCCGGCGCATTGTTATAGAAACAAGAACTTGAAGTTTCTTAAGTTAGGATTTTTAGGGGTTTTGGGATGTGATTTTGAGATTTAGCGTTCTTTTGGGTGTTTCGAAGGCTCGAGCGAGTCCGTATTATGATTTAGGACTTGTTGGTATATTTGGACGGGGGCTCGAGTGGGCCCATGTGCCTTCCGGACACCCAACAGGGCTAAACACTTAGAACAACTGCTGGTGCAGTTGTTGCTGGTGTGACCGCAGGTGCGGTTGCCTAGCTGCAGGTGCGGGACCGCTCCTGCGGTCCCAGCCTCGCAGGTGTGGAGGTTCGGCAAGTGCGATTCCTTTTCCGAAGGAGCGTAGCCGCAGGTGCGTTCTCCAACTTCGCAGGTGCGACCCCCAGCCTGCCTTGCCATTTTCCACAGATGCGATCCTTTTCTCGCCGGAGCAGGACCGCAGGTGCGGTCCCAAGGTCGCAGGTGCGGAACCCCTATAGGCCAGACTATTTTAAATGCCAAAAACTCGGGATTTCCTCATTCCCTTCATACCAAAAACACCATTAGATACTTGTGAGCTTGGGAAGGACACACCACGACCTAGCTACTGTTAAGGTAAGTTAATTCCTTCCTAATACTAGTTTCATGCATGAATAGTTAATGGGATTACCTACTAAATTAATGGAAAATAAAAATTTGGGTAGTAAATTTAGGGTTCTGGAGAAATTCGCGTATTTTTCGTTTAATGCTATGAATTCCAGTGGAAACTTCATATTTATGATCCTTAGGTTATGGGTGAGTGATTCCTTCGAGAATTTTCGGGATTCGAGCGTGCGGGCCCGGGGTCGAGTTTTAGTATTTTTGGAAGAATAATAGAAAATGTATAATTAGGCTCTGGAATTGGTTTATTGAGTAACTATTGATGTTAATAACTCAATTATGTCTAGGTATTATCGATTCGGAGTTGGATTCGAAAGGAAAGGCTGTGATTGAGGCTTGACTTGCATTTTGGAGCCGAGGTAAGTGTTTGGCCTAACCTTACATTGAGGGATTAGGTATAAAGTCTTATTTTCTATGTGTAATTCATGTCCAACGTATAGGTGAGGTGACGAGTACCTATATGTTGCGGTCAAGCATGCTCGTGAGTCAATTGTGATAAATTTACCGTGTTCTTGATATTCTGTGTACTATGAGTAATCGGTGATTAGAAGTGATACATTGACGTTGTTTCATGACGTGGGAAATTATTGATTAATTGTTCAGTTGAGGCTCTTACATTGAAATTACACTTCTGAGCGAGTTTGGTTATAGCTGAGTCCCTTGCCGGGACGGTAGAATTTTATTGAGTATTTATGTACACTTGAGATTTCTTATTGTTAGTTTAACATTATATTGTTGTTTTTATACTATTTATCGCACGAGGGGACATGCGGTGCTGATTGTTTATTATTTATCGCACGAGAGGACATGCTGTGCTGATTGTTTATTATTTATCGCACGAGGGAACATGTCGTGCTGATTGTTTATTATTTATCGCACGAGGGGACATGTTGTGCTGATTGTTTGTTATTTATCGCACGAGGGGACATGTCGTGCTGATTGTTTATTATTTATCGCACGAGGGGACATGTTGTGCTGATTGTTTGTTATTTATCGCACGAGGGGACATGTCGTGCTGATTGTTTATTATTTATCGCACGAGGGGACATGCCGTGGTGATTGTTTAATATTTATCGCACGAGGGGACATGTCGTGCCGATTGTTTATTATTTATCGCACGAGGGGAGATGCCGTGCCGATTGTTTATTATTTATCGCACGAGGGGACATTCCGTGCCGAGTGGTTGTTATTTATGCACGAGGGGACATTCCGTGTTGAGTGATTGTGAGGCTATGCACGAGGGGACATGTCGTGCCTGTTGTTTTTAATTACCTGTTCTGAGATGTTAAATTCCTGTTTTTACTTTCACAGTTCAGTTATCACCCTGTTCTACTGCGCTAGTATGTGTTGCCCCTTTTACCCCCAACATGTTCTCCCCGTATCTGCTTTTTACTTGTTTCTTTCCGTCGATATTTTCCAGTTATTATATAGAATTGCACAGGTACAAATATTGTTGTCGGTCCTAGCCTCGTCACTACTTCGCTGAGGTTAGTCTCGACACTCACTCAGTACATGGGGTCGGCTGTACTGATGCTACACCTGCACTTCTTTATGTTGTGCAGACTTCGCAGCCGGACCCGGTGGGCACTGACGGAGGGAGCATTCCACCAGTTATTCCGGAGACCTCGAGGTAGACCCGCAGACGTTCGTGGGCCTTGGTGTCACCTTCTACCCTTCTATTTCAGTTCTGTCTTATTTTATAGTTTCAGAGACAGTTATATGTACTTATTTTCAGACCATTGTATTCAGTAATCTCATAGACAGTTCGTGAGTATGTGACACCAGTTCTGGGATATATATATGGGTTTTATTACGAAGTTGCTATATTATTTTGAATTTAGTTAACCTTCATATTGTTGACCATCGATGCCTTAGTTATCTTGTTTATTTTAGTTGTTAATGAGTTTATTTAGTTTCAAACGTTGGCTTGTCTAGCGGGTTCAACGTTAGACGCAGTCACGGCCTGAAGGTGGGATTTCAGGTCGTGACAAGTTGGTATTAGAGCCCTAGGTTGCTTAGGTCTCACAACTCACGGACGAACTTGGTAGAGTCTGAGGGATCGGTACGGAGACGTCTGTACTTATCTCCAGAGGCTGCAAAGTTAGGAATAACTTCATATCTTTCATTCTCAGTCGTGCCATTTGAATTCTAAATACTAATATAGTCTCTATTCTACTCTCTCATAGATGGGGAGGACGCGTGCTTCCTCATCGACCGATCAGCAGCCTGATCTTCCTATTGCAGCTCCCACGAGGGGCGGAGGCCGAGGTAGGGACAGGGTTCAGCCTAGAGCAGCAACCCCATTAGAGGGCCCACAGGTAGACTATGCCGGTGAGGTTCCTGCTCAGACAGTCCTAGTTGGACCCAAAGGGGTTCATTGCTACCCCGGTGCTTTAGGACGCTCTAGTCCGCTTAGTGGTACTCATGGAGAGTGTGGCTCAGGCCGGTTTTCTTCCTACTACACCAGCTGGTTCTCAGGATGGTTATGACTGTGTTCCGAGGCCTCGAAAGCCTCCATTAATCTCACCTCGATGTGCGTGCGCAGCCCAGGCGCGTATTCGGGAATCCCTTATGTGGAAACTTGATAAAGAGTCGAATTTATGATAATTAATTAAACAAAGTTGACTTTGGTCAATGTTTTTGGTAAACAGACCCGGACCCGTGGTGTGACGGGTCCATAGGAAAATATGGGGCTTGGGCGTATGCTCGGAATCGAATTTTGATGTGAAACCTATGTTTCCAGGACCATAATATGGTTCCGGAGCCCGAAACATGTTCAATATGTGTTATTTGAGTTATATGTGAAATTTGGTAAGGAACGGACTTGATTTGACGTGTTTCGGATCAAATATGGGAAATTGAGAGTTAATGAAGTTATAAGGATTTCCTTAAATTTGAGATTTGGTTTGGAACGTGATTTTATGTTATCGAGGTCCGAATGTGATCCCGAGATAGGGAATAGTCCCGTTATGTCATTTATGACTTGTCTACAAAATTTGACATCATTCAGAGATGTATAGGTCGGTCCGGCTCATTGTTATAGAATCAAGAACTTGAAGTTTCATAAGTTAGGATTTTTAGGGGTTTTGGGATGTGATTTTGAGATTTAGCGTTGTTTTGGGTGTTCTGAAGGCTCGAGCGAGTCCGTATTATGATTTAGGACTTGTTGGTATATTTGGACGGGGGCTCGGGTAGGCCCAGGTGCCTTCCGAACACCCAACGGGGCTAAAAACCAGCTAGAACAACTGCTGGTGCAGCTGTTGCTGGTGTGACCGCAGGTGCGGTTGCCCAGCCTCGCAGGTGCGGAGGTTCCGCAAGTGCGGTTTCTTTTTCGCAGGAGCGGAGCCGCAGGTGCGGTCTCCAGCTCCGCATGTGCGACCCCCAGCCTGCCTTGCCATTTTCTGCAGGTGCGATCCTTTTCTCGCCGGAGCGGGACCACAGGTGCGGTCCCAAGGCCGCAGGTGCGGAACCCCTGTAGGCCAGACTGTTTTAAATGCAAAACAAGGGATTTCCTCATTCCCTTCATACCAAAAACACCATTAGAGACTTGTGAGCTTGGGAAGGACACACCACGACCTAGCTACTATTAAGGTAAGTTAATTCCTTCCTAATACTAGTTTCATGCATGAATAGTTAATGGGATTACCTACTAAATTAATGGAAAATCAAGAATTGGGTAGTAAATTTAGGGTTCTTGAGAAATTCGCGTGTTGTCCGTTTAATGCTATGAATTCCAGTGGAAACTTCATATTTATGATCCTTAGGCTATGGGTGAGTGATTCCTTCGAGAATTTTCGAGATTCGAGCGTGCGGGCCCGGGGTCGAGTTTTAGTATTTTTGGAAGAAGAATAGAAAATGTATAATTAGGCTCTGGAATTGGTTTATTGAGTAACTATTGATGTTAATAACTCAATTATGTCTAGATATTATCAATTCGGAGTTGGATTTGAGAGGAAAGGCTGGGATTGAGGCTTGACTTGCATTTTGGAGCCGAGGTAAGTGTTTGGCCTAACCTTAGCTTGAGGGATTAGGTATAGAGTCTTAATTGCTATGTGTAATTCATGTCCAACGTATAGGTGAGGTGAAGAGGACCTATATGTTGCGGTCCAGCATGCCCGTGAGTCAATTGTGATGAATTGTACCGTGTTCTTGATATTCTATGTACTATGAATAATCGGTGATTAGAAGTGATACATTGATGTTGTTTCATGACGTGGGAAATTATTGATTAATTGTTCAGTTGAGGCTCTTACTGTTGAAATTACACTTTTGAGCGAGTTTAGTTATAGCTGAGTCCCTTGTCGGGACGATAGAATTTTAATGAGTATTTCTGTACACTTGAGATTTCTTATTGTTAGTTTCACATTATATTGTTGTTTTTATACTATTATCGCACGAGGGGACATGCCGTGCTGATTGTTTATTATTTATCGCACGAGGGGACATGCCGTGCTGATTGTTTATTATTTATCGCACGAGGGGACATGCCGTGCTGATTGTTTATTATTTATCGTAGTAGGGGACATGCCGTGCTGATTGTTTATTATTTATCACACGAGGGGACATGCCGTGCTGATTTTTTATTATTTATCGCATGAGGGGACATGCCGTGCCGATTGTTTATTATTTATCGCACGAGGGGACATTCTGTGCCGAGTGATTGTGAGGCTATGCACGAGGGGACATGTCATGCCTGCTGATGTTCATTACCTGTTTTGAGATGTTAAATTCCTATTTTTACTTTCACATTTTAGTTATCACTCTGTTCTACTGCGCTAGTATTTGTTTCCCCTTTTACCCCCGACATGTTCTCGCCGTATCTGCTTTTTACTTGTTTATTTTTGTCGATATTTTCCTGTTACTATATAGAATTGCACAGGTACATATATTGTTGTCGGCCCTAGCCACGTCACTACTTCGCCGAGGTTAGGCTCGGCACTCACTTAATACATTTGGTCGGTTGTACTGATGCTACACCTGCACTTCTTTATGTTGTGCAGACTTCGCAGCCGGACCCAGTGGGCACTGACGGAGGGAGCATTCCACCAGTTATTCAGGAGACCTCAAAGTGGACCCACAGACGTTCGTGGGCCTTGGCTTCACCTTCTACCCTTCTCTTTCAGTTCTGTCTTATTTTATAGTTTCAGAGACAGTTATATGTACTTATTTTCAGACCATTGTATTCAGTAATCTCATAGACAGTTCGTGAGTATGTGACACCAGTTCTGGTATATGTATATGGGTTTTTATTACGAAGTTGCTATATTATTTTAAATTTAGTTAACCTTCATATTGTTGACCATCGATGCCTTAGTTATCTTGTTTATTTTAGTTGTTAATGAGTTTATTTAGTTTCAAACGTTGGCTTGTATAGCGGGTTCAACGTTAGACGCAGTCACGGCCTGAAGGTGGGATTTCGGGTCGTGACAAGTTCGTATCAGAACCCTAGGTTTCTTAGGTCTCACAACTCACGGACGAACTTGGTAGAGTCTGAGAGATCGGTACGGAGACGTCTTTACTTATCCCCCAGAGGCTACAAAGTTAGGAATAACTTCATATATTTCATTCTCAGTCGTGCCATTTGAATTCTAAATACTAATTGAGTCTCTATTCTACTCTCTCCCAGATGGCGAGGATGCGTGCTTCCTCATCGACCGATCAGCAGCCTGATCCTCCTATTGCAGCTCCCACGAGAGGTCGAGGCCGTGCCAGAGGCCGAGGCCGTGCTAGAGGCCGAGGCAGGGGCATGGTTCAACCCAGAGTAGAAGCCCCAGTAGGGGGCTCACAAGTAGACTATGCCGGTGAGGTTCCTTCTCAGACAGTACCAGTTGGACCAGCTCAGGTCCCAGAGGGGTTCATTTGTACCCCGGTGCTTCAGGACGCTCTAGTCCGCTTAGGGGGACTCATGGAGAGAGTGGCTCAGGACGGTTTTCTTCCTACTGCACCAGCTAGTTCTCAGGCTGGGGGAGGGACCCAGACTCCTGTCATCCACACCCCAGAGCAGTTTGCCACTCAGTTTCAGGCTCCAGCACCTCAGACGGCTAGAGTAGCTCAGCCGGGTATTGTGGCACCGGCAACCGAGGGTGCAGCTATGTCAGCATATGCTCTATGGAGACTAGATTGGTTCACCAAGTTATTCACTACTACATTTGCTAGTGCACCATCAGAGGATCCCTAAGATTATTTAGACAGTTTTTATGAGGTTTTTCGGAACATGGGCATTGTGGAGTCCAATGGAGTTGACTTTGCTACATTTCATCTTTCGGGTTCCGCTAAGACTTGGTGGAGAGACTATTGCTTGACCAGGCCAGCTGGGCCTGCACCTTTGACTTGGGCTCAGTTCTTCGAGTTATTCTTGGGGAAGTTCCTTCCAGTTACTTAGAGGGAGGATCTTCGGAGGCAGTTTGAGCGCCTCCAGCAAAGATCTATGTATGTCATTCAGTACGAGACCAGGGTCATCACTCTAGCCAGGCATGCTATTATGATACTCCCTACTGATCGGGAGAGGGTTCGGAGATTTATTGAGGGTCTGGCTCAGCCTATCAGACTTCAGATGGCCAGGGAGACGGGTACTGATATCTCCTTTCAGGATGCAGCCGACGTGGCCAGACGCATTGCGATGGTATTATCCCAGGGTGGTGGTCAGGGGTCTGACAAGAGACCTCGTCATTTTGTCCGTTTCAGTGGTGCCTCGTCTGGAGGCAGAAGATTTTTTTGGCAGAGGTCCTCCCCCTAGGCCTTATCAGTCAGCACTCCAGGCATCTCGCAGTGCGTCATCAGCTCCCATCAGTGCACCGCCGATTCAGAGTCTTCAGGGTAGTCATTCTGGTCGTCAGGGACAGTTCTAGGGTCAGTATTCTCAGTTGCCGAAGGCTTGATACACTTGCGGTGGTATGGGGCATATTTCTAGGTTTTGCCCCCGAGGTTTTGGTGGGTCTCAGTATCAGGGTTCCCGTGCCATGGTTTCCGCATCAGGTGCACACCTACCCCCTCAGCCAGCTAGGGGTGGTGGTCGTGGTGTCAGAGGTGGAGGTCAGACTCATAGAGGTGGAGGGCATGCCACGAGAGGTAGAGGATAGGCCGTAGTAGGTCGACCTAGTGTTGTTCAGGCTGGGGGGGCTCAACCCCGGTGTTATGCTTTTCCTGCCAGGCCTGACGCTGAGGTTTCTGATGCACTTATTACAGGTACGGTTTCAGTTTGCAGCCGAGAGGCTTCGGTGTTATTTGATCCG
>ML248471.1:767-12732 GCA_005239495.1 Nicotiana undulata | reverse complement strand
CCCCATGTACTGAGTAAGTGCCGAGCCTAACCTCGACGAAGTAGTGACGAGGCTAAGGCGAGGGTTTAACATCAAACCTGTGATATATATATACGATAACACAATAAAATAATTCTACACGAACAAGAAAAATATATCTGAGACGATAATTATAAAACAGGAAGGAAATCTAAACACATCAATTCAAATACTGCAACAATAACAAAATAACACAACCGCCTCTTTCAGGCCTCAGCTATAACCAATCCTCAAAATTTTCAAGTTCTCAAACTTTATCTTTGAATAAAAGTAGTGCCAAAATATGAAAATAGCAATATAAAATAGAAAGTTTCAAACCTTTATTTTTCAAAAAAAAAACTACAACAATAAAATATAAATATTTAGCTTTTCAAATCTTTATTTTCTTTGAAAATCAGTAAAAATATAAATGTCCTCCCTTATCGCTCCTTGTTGCGGCGTGCAACCCGCTCCCACCTGTCCTCCCTTATTGCTCCTCCCTAAATATATCACCCTTATTGCTCCTGTTGCGGCGTGCAACCCGATCCCACCTGTCCACCCTTATCACTCCTTGTTGCGGCGTGCAACCCGCTCCCACCAGACATACCATATCAATTTATTCATAAAAAATTTCACAATTCAGGCCAAGCCTTTCACAATACTGTTATTTCCACAATTTCAAACAGAAAATCATATAGCTCGTAAGCTTTAACCAATATCATTTCACAATAAAACAAACCAGAATATAAGTAAACACTGTAACACTGTCAATCCAGCTCAGTCTTTTTATACTATGATAAACTCAAGAGAACATCTAACATTTTTAACACACTTACAACAACAATTGGAAATAACTCAATGAAACCCAATAAACACGCGAACCTCAACAATTATAAATAATAAACTGAATTTTTCTTATAACCTCATCAATAACCTCTCAACCATGAAACCAACAGGAATATCAAAATATATATATTTATTTCATAAAAACAATACCAAACCTCTCAACCATGTTTATATGACAAGGGAACCAGTTCAAACAACCAATACTCTTTCCAAATAGTCACAACGATAACTAACAACAATTCAACAAGGCCAAATAGTCATAGAAACAATAATGAACATGTAACAGTTAAAACAATGATCAAATAAGTGGGAACGGGAAAGGGGATCATGTTTAACAAACGATTTGGGTGGTGCATAGATACTCGTCACCACACCTATACACCACACCCATGCAATTCACGTAGCAAACAAGTGGGGAGTCCTATTCCCTCAAGCTAAAGTTAGGCCAAACACTTACCTCAATTCTGCAGGCCACTCACAGCTCAATTATTGCTTTTCCATTTGAATTCACCTCTAAATTGCTTGAATCTAATCAAAATTAACTTAATATCATTAACTAATTCTAAAGGAACTAACTTTATTGAAAAATATAATTTTTCGTAAGTTTTCTCAAAAAAAAGTGAAAACCCGACCCCGGGCCCGCTTGGTCTAAACTTGGGGTTCAGACCAAATTACGTTTACCCATTCACCCACGAACTCAAATATACAATTAATTTCAAAATCCGACCTCAATTCGAGGTAAAGATTTGATTTTTATAAAATTCCCTAATTCTACCCAAACCCTCAATTTTTACTATGAAAATTCTTAGTTTTTGATTTAAAAGTGATGAAAAACAATGGGTAATTGAACGAGTAAATTTAGAATTGATTACCTATGACTTGGGGATGATATTTGGTGAAGAAATTCGTTCCTAGGGCTGTGGGGTTCGAAAACTTGAAGAAGAAGAAGTCTACCCGTTTTGTATTTATTTTTCTGTCAGTTATTCTATCTCGTTTCTCGTTTCAAACGATACCTAAACTCAATTTTCTTGTTTCCAATGGATTCCTTGTGAAATTCTAATGAATTTAGGCTTTTGAATCACTCAATTTTACCTTATAATGAAGGAGATATATAGGTTTTAAGATTTTCAAATAGTGCAGGTTTTTAATACGCCGTCAGGGGTAAATTCGTAATTAACCAGAAAAATCTGGGCAACCTTGGTAAAATGGCCATAAAATCTCATACGATGTCCAAGTTCGATGATTCTTTTTGCTACGGGTCCGTAATTACGATACAGATCTAATACTTCATTCAAAACATAAATCGGAGCTCATTTGTTCAATATGATATCATTTATGCTTGAAGAAACGACGTCGAAGCATAAGAAAGAACGAGCGCAACACAACCCAAACCAATTTGAAACTCACCCGAGCCCTCGGAGCTCTAAATAAAATATGCACGCAAGTCTAAAACCATAATATGGACTTGCTCCTTCGATCAAATCATGAAAATAACATGTAAAACAACGAATTAAGCCACAAAACTTATTATTTTCCTCAAGAACACTTATAGTTCATAACTTTTCAACCGGATGTCCGAAACACGTCAAACGAACTCCGTATTTCACCAAATTTCACAGGCAAGGCCTGAATATCATAACAAATCTGTACCGGTCTCCGGAACCAAAATACGGGCCCGATACCAATGACTTCAAACATTAATTCTTTTCATTATTTCATAAATATTTCAGCAAAACAATTTTTTCAAAAATTGATTTCTAAGGCTTGGGACCTCGGAGTTCATTTTCGGGCATACGCCCGGGTCCCATATTTTACTGTGGACCTTCTGGGATCGTCAGAACACAGATTTGAGTCTGTTTACTCAAAATGTTGACTCAAGTCAACTAAAACCAAATTTTGTAATTCTAAAAATTATTGTTTCTTATATTTTAACATAAAAGGTTTCGGGTTTCACACCCGGACTGCGCACACAAATCGAGATAGTTAAAATTAATCTTTTTATGGCTAATAAGCCTAAAACGAAGTCTAAATTCATAAAATGACCCCTTGGGTCATCACACTTTTGAGCCAGGTGTTTTCCACGTAAAAATCCCTGTGTCTTTACTATTACTTCTTAATTATTCCGCAAACAGTAGTAAGAAGTAGACTAAGAAGAACCAGATTCTTCTTATTAGACAGCACTCAAAAATTGGGTACTGCATAATTGACTTATAATATTGTGTAGTATTGAAGTCTAAAACAATAGCGAGAACCAGGAAGGTAGGAAGAGAGTGTGAGAAGGGTGAGAATGAGAGACNGGGGGGGGGGGGGGGGGGGGGGGGGGGGAGGTCGTTAGGGTTTAATTTATGAAGGTCTAATCTGGACCGTTGATCAGATATTATCAACGGTCGAGATTGAGTCCTGGGTTGGGCCAGGTATTGTAATATAGGTTTGGGCTTGGGTATTGGGTTAATTAATAGTTAGGGGATACGGTTTTAATTGGGGTTAGGATTTAGATAAAGTGGCTAACTATTAAATACCCAATTAAAATAGATAAATAATTTATAAAATAGATAACTGAAAATTATAAAAAATGAAATTGATGCTTAAAAAATTAAATAAAATGATTAACCTGTATTTTAAAAATATAAAATGACTATTTACTATGTAAAAATAGTATAAGAGATGATTAGGATATAATTGCAAAGTTATTGCAATTATAGCCAAAGAGTGCCAATTTGGCTAATTGTGAAATAACTCGATTTTAATAGGACAAAAAATAATGTATTCAGTCAAGAAATGCTTTTAAAATCATTTGTAATGCATTCTTATAATTAATTATTAGGAATAAGATATTGGATAAATTAAAAATAAATTAACAAAAATATAGAAAAACACCAATTGTTGTGAAAACCCGATTTTGCAAAATTCAAAATAATTTCAGGAAAAATAGGGTATCAACAACGTTCGAGGACGAATGTTTGTTTAAGAAGGGGAGAATGTAACGACCCGATCGGTCGTTTTGAGAATTTAAGCTCCGTTCGGTGGAGTAAGGTCATGAACAGCTTTACATTGTGTATATTGACTTGTGTGCGTGATTAGATTCGGTTACCGGATAATCCGGAGTCGAATTTGAAGAAAAATTTCAGTTTTTGAAGCTTAAGTGATGGAAGTTGACCGGAGGTTTGACTTTTGTGAACGGCCTCGGAATGAATTTTGATTTATGTCAACAGCTTCGTATGATGATTTTGGACTTAGGCGTGCGTCCGGAATTGGTTTTGAAGGTCCGTAGAGCGATTTGGGGTAATTTGGCGAATGTTAGAATTTCGGCGATTTCGGCCGATAGGTTAAACTTTTATACTGGGCTAGAAATGGAATTCCGGGTGTGGTTGTAGGTCTGTTGTGTTATCTGTGACGTGTCTGCATAATTTGGCGTCATTCCAGGTTGAATTGATAGGTTTCGACGCGTGTCTTGGTATTAGAAGTTTTGAAAATTCATAAATTTGATTGTTGGTGTGATTCGTTGTTTTAGTGTTCTTTTATGTGTTTTGAAACCTCGAGCGAGTCCGTGTTAGGTTATATGACTTATTCGTTTGATTAGACGGGGTCCCATGGGCCTCGGGTGTGTTTCGGATAGGTTTCGGGTCCATTTTTCCCTATTTTTGAACTGTTGATGCTGCCTTCTGGTTTCCTTCTATGCGATCGCATAGTAGTGCTCGCGATCGCATAATGTTATTTGACCTGCCCAGTTTTTATTCAATGCGTTCGCACACACAGGTCCACGATCGCAGAAGTATAAAATTCCCTACAATGCGATCGTATTTGCTTGCTCGCGACCGCATAGTGCTAAGTTGACCAATGACCCTACTTCCTACTATGCGATCACATCTACCTGTTCGCGATCGCATAGAACCTTCTGGCCAGCAACATTATTTCCTCTATGCCATCCCATCTTTTGGTCCGCGATCGCGATGCTTTAAAATCTGGGCAGACATATTATATTCCAAAATCGATGGTTAGGCCATTATTATCATATTTTGACTTCTACAGCTCGGTTCTTGGCGATTTTTGAAGGGTTTTTCACACAAATCGAACGGATAAGTGTTCATCCACTAGAATTAATTATATTTAATGAATTAGTTCTCTTTTTTATCATTTAATTTGTGTTTTGGGTTGAGGAAATTGTGGGATTTGAAAGAAAACTTCTAAATGAAAAATCATGAGTTGAAGGACCAAATAACATCGGAATTTGATAAATTATATATTGTTGAACTCGTATCGGAATGGATAATCGGATTTTGTAAAAAAATTCGGGTTCCGAGGTGTGGGCGCGGGGGTCAACTTTTGGGTCGATTTTTTATAATTTTGTAAAGATTGAAACTTTATTACTCGGAATAGTTCCTTATACGTTTTATGTGTATTTTGAAGTTGTTTTAGTTGATTTTGAGCCGTCCAGAGGTCTTTTCGCCCGAGAAGTTCGCTTTTGAGTAGCGGGTTGTCGTCTTTGAGGTAAGTATCTTGCCTAACCTTGTGTGGGAGACTACTCCTTAGTATTAAGTCTTCCTTGTTGATTGTAGTCCGTGTATGCGAGGTGACGAGTGCGTACTCGGACTTATTTGCAAATAGATTGGCCTTTTAGGATTTATAGGTTCTTATGTTACCTGTGCATGCATTCTAATCATTACATTAAATACTTGGTTGTTAATTTTATCCTTTCCTGCTTAAATTAGAATTACTTGCTTGTGGATTTCCTTCGTTGGCTATTTGATCTTAATTGACTTAACTGAATATTTTACCGCTCTCATCTTCATGCTATATTTGCATCCTAAAACTGCCAAATTGACTATATTAGTGTTAGCTAGCTTTATAGTTGTTTAGCTGTAGTTAGAACATCAGTTAGTCGGTGTCAAGCATTCTCGTGAGTCTTACATTGTGATTTATATGAGCTTTCTCTTATGTGGCACTTGGGTCTAGTTGATAAACATTTATGTTGTTGATGTTTCCTATTACTGGACCTTTGTTTAAGCTGAGTTTTATTCCGTAAAGTTAATTGTTTAGGAGAGATTGGTTATAGCTGGTTTCCCCTTGCCGGGATGATGTTGTTTTCATTGTTGACTCCCTTGCCGGGATGGTATGATTTCTATTATTGTTTATGCTATTAAGGATATTGTTTGCATTGTTGACTCCCTTGCCGGGATGTTGTGATTTATGGTTCTTATTGTTGATTTTCCTTGTCAAACTGTTGTTAATGTTATTTTAGCACGAGGGGACATTCCGTGTCATGTTTATGTTATTTTAGCACGAGGGGACATTCCGTGCCATGTTTATGTTATTTTAGCACGAGGGGACATTTCGTGCCTTGTTTATGTTATTTTAGCACGAGGGGACATTCTATGCCTTGTTTATGTTATTTTAGCACAAGGGGACATTCCGTGTCATGTTATGATATTCTAGCACGGGGGGACATTATGTGCCGTGTTTATGATATTTTAGCACGAGGGGACATGTCATGCCGTTTCCATTTATTTATTGGGAGGACGAGAGTAAAAGCACGAAGGGTGATGCCATGCACTTGTCTTTGCATTATTATTTTCGTTGTTCCTGTTTGATATTTACTGCACTTGTTTAAGAGTTAATATTCCGTTGTTTTAATTTGGATAATCATACTGATCTTTTACTGCATTTATTGACAAGGCTTGATGTTCCTTCTGTACTATATGGCAAGTTTTGAGTTACGGACTGAGTTCCGATAGATTTATCTTGAGGAGATTATGGTAACAAGATTTTATTGAAAAGTATTATTGAAAAAGTAATGGTTTTGAAATGACTATAGCTGAATAACTTTTACATCTAAGGTATATTTGAAAAGCATTCGTCTTGCATAAAAATGATATTTGGAAGTCATTTATTGGGAATGTATATTTGGAAATTACACCCATGTTTTCGTACGTGAGAGTACATAATAAGTCAATTGATGTAAGCTCAAAAATAAGATTATATTTGATGGAATATAAAGTAAGTTAATCATGTTACATTGGAGGTTAAAAATATTAAAGATCATGAATAATGAGTACCAAGAGGGTTGGAAAGCTTATAAGCTAAACCAACTGAAGAAAATACGTTTCGTCGAAAGTCGACGAGTTTGGAATATTATAACATGTACTTTAGGGTCAGACTATGGTTCATTACATGATAAAGAGGTTATGCTATGAGTTAAATTTTATCATATGATAGTTGTGTTCAATATTTTGAAGTCAACAAGTTGTGGAACAAAAGTCGGCAAAGGTCTTCACAAGTTACACTCATAATGTGCTGAAGATTAGGTCAAATGTAACTGAGCTTTTATCCCAATATACTTGGAATTATTAGATGATCTACCAGCCAAATTTAATATCTATGAGTCTAGTTTCCAATTCATTAAACCGTTCATCGATACGACGTAGGAGTAGAGAGATATTTGCGGTTTTGCGAGACTGCGCAGACATCATAAGTGACAAGTAGGTTGATCACTAGAGGTTTTTGAGCAATACATATCATGTGTTATACGAGATATTATTAGGAAATATTATATACCAAATTGAAGGTCTTGAAATGTAGTTGTCAACTCTCTTAACCGTTCATTCATACGACATCGGGATAAAAATATATAAGCGTCGGAAGAAGGACAGATCCTAGGGTGCCAAGCTAGCACCTCTTTGACTTTTCCAAACTTGATATATATAAACCTTAAGTCGTCTTTCTCTTCATTATTCAGCATAAAACGACCAGATAACACTCGTAAACATAACCTCAAGCTATCTTCTAGTGTTTCAAAGAAGAATATCATCCCGTGCATGAAAACGAGAAGCAATAACATCAAAACGATCCCTACGACGTAAGTGTCATTATACCGCCTCTCCTTTTAATTTGTATTTAGATTTTTGAATAGTTAAGAAACGTCTAATATCTGTATTTAAGTGCTTAAATATCAAGGACGGTTGATAAATGTGTTTCCTAATAGTTAGAACTCACAGAACGGTGAACGGAAGTCGTGAGTTCGAGTTATTTGACTTGTAGCAGACTGTTTTGTGTTGCTGTTGGGCTCCGTGTTTTACTACTATTTTGTATAGTTTTGGAGGAGGAAGGGTGTGGAGAGACACCATATAGATGTAGGGTTGTGATCTGGTCGTTCGTTGTAACATTTCTGGGTCGTCTTATGTATGAAGTGATTAGGTTGTGTGTGGACTGTTTTGGGAGGCTCAATATGATTATTATTGATGTTCTATGGGCTGTTTAGTGATTGTTTTGACTTTTGTGAAGTCATATATATGGGGAGGGNCTCTACTCTTAGAAGCTAGCAGTACTTACATTGTTTCCCTTCTTATGGAACAATTGATGTAGAGGTTGCTTCTCTTATTCTTATGTTATCAATGTTGTTGGTACTTCCTGATTCATATAAGATTCTCGATGAAGAGTTAGCCCTAATGATGTGTATGGAGAATATCGGCCTTACGTCACTCCGAAATATTTAGAACATGATTCCAATGAGTCCTGCATGCATTATATATATGTATCTATTTTACTCTACCGAGCCGCGCTATAGTCGGCCAGGTATGGCACCTATTGTGCAACCACTGATCAGTTTGGTGTACCGAGTCCTCTTTGAGGCCGGGTATGATATGATGATGATGATGCCCATAGAGGCGAATGTTCTATGATGATGATGATGCCCACAGAGGCGGATGTTTTAAAAAGATTATGTGTATATATGTATCATGCATTCCATGTTACTGACACTTAGAAGCACTCAGATGCTACAGGTTGTATCTCCTATATCTCTACTTACATTACTGTTCTTATTTATGCTTTCCTGCCTTACATACTCAGTACTTTATTCATACTGATGTCCTTTTTATTTGGGGACGCTGCATGTTGTGTTGCAGGTCCTGATAGACAGGTAGACGCAGTTCCCCCACCACAGTAGGCTTTCCTGTTCAACGGTTATAGGCGAGATCCCTTCTCCGGGCTTTCCGTGGTCTTGGTATACATTTTGTTATAGATGTTATGGGTATGTCGGGGCCTTGTTTCGGCTATGTTGGGAGGCTCATAGACAGGTGTGGAATCATGTATAGTTTGGTATGCCTTGTTGGCTAATTTTTGTTGTATAGTCTTTCATGGCAGCATTGTAGCTCGTACCTTTTATGTAGTTTCTTAGCAATCTTGCCATCCCATGTGATATATGTTCATGATCCGTATCTACCATTTTATTGATTTCGTTATCCCTTAAAGATAATAAAGAAGATTAGATAAAATGTACGTTGGTGCTCGGCAAATATGGCCCGGGTGCTAGTCATGATCCTCCAGTTTGGATTGTGACAGTTTTAAAGGAGACCTTTTATACCGAAATGATTATATATTCAAAGTTTTCAATATGAACTGTTGTTTAAAGGTTTCCACCAGTTTACTGATTTTAATGGTTGAGGCCCGATGTAAACAAACAGACGTAGAGTTGAGTTATTGGTGTTCTCTATTGTGTTGTGTTTTCTTCCGGTTTGGCTTGTCTTGCTGTCCATCTTTCTGTGAATTTCTATACGGTTCCGTGGGCTAATTTCTGTAATTTACTTCCGCATTATATTGTTATTGTGGTAAATTATTCCGTGAAGTCTTAGACAAATGTAGTGCTCGGTTATTTCTATATTCATGCTAGTTATTTTGTACACCAGTGGTGTCTTGACTAGTCCTCGTCACTACTTCATCAAGGCTAGTCTTGATACTTATTGGGAACCGCTGTGGTGTGCTCATACTATACTTCTGTGCATTTTTGTTGCACAGATCCAGGTATTGATTGTTAGTAGTTGCGTGGATAATTGCTGAGGAGACTAAAGGTAACATGTTGCTGCGTTCGCAGGCTTCGGAGTCACTTTCTCTTGTATATTATTATTCATACCCTGTTGTATTAATTCCGAACAGTGGTATTTATAGATTTTTAGAATAGATTCGTAGAGCTTATGAGTTGTATTACAGGTTTTGGGAAACATTGTAAATTCTGTCAAGATTTCTGTATCGAGACTGTTAGTTTTCCTTTTATTATTGTTGTTATTCATTAACTGTTAGGCTTACCTAGTCCCTAAGACTAGGTGCCATCACGATACCCAACAGAGGGAAATATGGGTCGCGACACATAGCATATTTTTTCATGTTCATCTTCTACTTTGAATTTTCAATTCAAACCACGTCAAAACTACAACAATTCATTCCAAAAATGTGATTCAAACTCCTTAAGATGTACCAAATCTATTCCAATAACACTCAATCAAAAGAAAACAAACATTTGACATTTTTAGCTACATATAGCTAATTGGCTAATATTAATAGCATTTGATTAATATTAATAATATTTGATAAATTGACCAATTTTTATACTAATTTGCTTATGGTCGGACGTAATTGGTAATTTCCATAGTATGTGTGGTGTAAATTGCTTATACAAGGATATGCTCAGATTCTTTCAAATGCATGCGTGGTGCCCAAGCCAATTTTGTAAGCTCAATCTCATACTTGTAATTAGTCCGTAGAACCTTAGAATCGTGTTAAAGGTGTTGATCAAAATCTTGGTCTATTATAATGGTTTGTCATCACACTTCTGAATTTACTTAGGATGACAATTTAGTGTGTGCTAGGTTTGACGTTGAAGTCGAGCATATTATATAATCCCTTCAATTCAAATTAGATAATAGTAGCATTACAGGAAAAAATAAACTTACCTGAGTCTCGATGCACGCATCATATCATGCTAATTATCATGATTAGGTAACAACTTGAATGGGACAGTGCATATTACATAATTATGATTAATTAAGCAATAAAATTAGTGAATAAATAATATTTATGCACTTTTTTAGTTTGGTGCACGCATTAAATGTAAATAAGTATTTTCCATTAGTATACTAAGCTATTTTCAGGGAACACGAGTATATTTGAATTAACGAGGTAATTACCTCACTACGTAATCTTTCGATCTCTCTTTATTGTTGTTTTTCTTTACACATAACTCCGCCTAACTCAACACTTAATTAACAATGTAACTAGGGGTAATGGTAAAGTCACATGGTCACTTGTGACCGTCGAACTGTATTTGAAGCTTGATGTTATTTTATGTTCCTCCTACTTTTGTTGCATCTACTTTAAAAAAGACAAAATGGGCACCATGTCGCCGAAACAAGTCTCCTTAGGTAACGACTCTTAATTAATTTATGTCATCACTACACCCAAAAAAAAAACAAATCACTTATGCGTGCTCTATCTAGAAGTAGCTGCACCTATCGGGTTTTCATATGAATGTCTCGGCAGTTGTCTCTTGTTGACCTTCTTAGTTCTTACCCACAATAATTGAAATAAAATTTGTTTTTTTCCCTAAAAAAATTTGTATTGAAGTAAACCAAACTAATCGTCTTCTTCTGATACGCCAGAGGTACATACTTTTACCTGCAAAAAGGCACATGTTTGTGAGGTCCATACACTGGGGTCTATTAGGGAATCTATTAGGCCTAGTTTGACCTAGATTAAGGCACCCAAAGCTTACTTTCAATTTCCTATGAATAAAATAGTTGGCCATTGATCACTTGAAGTTATTTCTAAATGTTTCCTTTTCTCCATTCATATACAGCTGAAACTGGACAACATAAAGCTAGAACAAATAAATGTGAATCAAAAACTAATCTGTCTATATCTATATCTATCTCATATTATATTATAAATTCTTGTATAATTTTGCATTACTATGGAAAAAAAACTTTTTGTTATGTTTTTATTATTAAATAATTTTAAATTTGGGTCGTGAATTTCTGTCACGACCCAAATTCCCACCCTTTGGGTCGTGACTGCGCCTAACGTTGAACCCCATGGCCAGCCAACGTAATTTAAAATCATTTAATACTGAACGAAACAATGGTTCGTCACTTTTAACAAATTCCCAACAAAATACTGTAAGCATTGCTTAATAAAATAACGAAACTTTAAGAATGCGGAGAATAAAGACATAACAACCATGAAATAACGTAAAACTTCCCACACTAGTGACTCTCAAAACTTTGTTGAGCCTTCCAAATCCCTTCAATTGTTTCACAGCAGAGAAATAATAATAATATCTTAGAAAAGCTCAAAA
>ML248470.1:7617-43572 GCA_005239495.1 Nicotiana undulata | reverse complement strand
GGTGGTTCATGGGATCAGTTCTTGCCGTTAGCAGAGTTTGCCTACAACAACAGTTACCAGTCGAACATTCAGATGGCTCTGTATGGGGTGTTGTATGGTAGGCAATGCCGATCTCCAGTCGGATGGTTCGAGCCCGGAGAGGCTAGGTTATTGGGTTCCGAGTTAGTCCAGGATGCCTTGGATAAAGTGAAGGTTATTCAGGATAGGCTTCGTACAGCTCAGTCCAGGCAAAAGAGCTATGCAGATCGTAGGGTTAGAGATTTGGCTTTCATGGTAGGAGACCAGGTGTTCCTCCGAGTGTCGCCTATGAAGGGATTGATGAGGTTCGGTAAAAAGGGCAAGTTGAGCCCTAGGTATATTGGTCCATTTGAAATTTTAGATAAAGTAGGAGAGGTGGCCTACAGACTTGCCTTGCCACCGCATTTATCAGCGGTGCATCCAGTTTTTCATGTATCTATGCTTCGGAGATATATTGCAGATCCGTCTCCTGTTCTTGATTTCAACGGTGTTCAATTGGACAAGGATCTGACTTATGAGGAGGAGCCGATAGCTATACTAGATAGGCAAGTTCGCTAGTTGAGGTCGAAGAGTTACCCTTCGGTTCGTGTTTAGTGGAGGGGTCAGCCTGCCGAGGCAGCTACCTAGGAGTCCGAGTCCGATATGGGGAGTCCTTATCCCCATCTTTTCTCAGACTCGGGTACTTTTCTATGTCCATTCGAGGACGAACGTTTGTTTTAGAGGTGGAGATTGTGATGACCCAAAAGGTTATCCTAAGTAATTCTAGCTAAATTCGTGTTTCGAGGCCCCGAAAGCCTTCGTTAATCTCACCTCGATATGCGTGCGTAGCCCGGGCATGTAGCCGGGAAGCTTCTATGTGAAAATTTGATAAAAATGGAATTTTTGTAAAAATTAAATGAATAAAGTTGACTTTGGTCAACATTTTTGGTAAACGGACCCGTGATTTGACTGTCCCGGAGGGGTTCGTAGGAAAATATGGGACTTGCGCGTATGCCCGGAATCAAATTCCGAGGTCCTAAGCCCGAAAAATGATTTTTTAAAGAAAAATTATTTTCTGAAAATATTAAAAGTTTTTGAAAATAAAGTTTAATGTGAAAACCGTGTTACCGGGCCCGTATTATGGTTCCGGAGCCCGGAAAGGGTTTATTATATGCTATGCGAGTTACCTGTGAAATTTGGTGTAAAACGGCCTTGAAATGACGTGTTTCAGATCAAAATTGGAAAAATTAAGCTTTAGGAAGTTTTAAGAAAATTCTATGAGTTTTGAGGTTTAATTCATTGATCTTGATGATATTTTGGTGAATTGAATGCTTGAATAAGTCAGTAGGATAATTTAGGAGTTGTGTGTGTTTTTGGTTTTGAGACCCGAGGACTCGGGTGAATTTCGGGTAGCTAACGGGGTATGAAAAAGTGTAAAAAATCTAGTGTTTTTGGTTCAGATCTGGTGCCTGGTAGTTTTCTCTATGTGATCGCATAGGCTATGGTGCGATCGCATAGTGTAATGTGAGAGTGGGGTTTATGTGGCCCTATGCGATCGCATAGGTGTAGGTGTGTTAAGGTGGGGGGCTAGGTAGTTATTCACTGCGAACGCACAGCTCTTCCGCGATCGCAGAAGAATATGTCCAGGCTTCTCTGTGGTCGCAGCCGTTGTCATGCAATCGCACTTCACAGGATCCCTGACTCTATGAGATCGCACTCCCTTTTCCGCGATCGCATAGAGTTATTTCGCCCAACTATAATTTTAACCCCAAAACATAATTCAATGCGGGAATATCACATTTTCAGCCTTCTTCTTCTCCTTCCACCCATATTGACGATCCTCAAGCTAATTTCCCTCCATAAACACTTGGGTGAGTGATTTTGAACCCCTATTTTTTCCACTTTCTCCCATGAACATTAGAATCTAAGCCTAAATTCCTAAAATCAAAGTAGAAATTAGGGGTTTTGGGTAGAGTTAGGGCTTACGGGAATTTGGATGATTCAACCTTAATTTGGGGCCGGATCTTAAAACAAATCATATATTTGAACTCGTGGGGATATGGGTGATCGAATTTTGGTCCGAGCCTCGTGTTTGGACCAAGTGGGCCCGGGGTAGAATTTTGGAAATTTTGGAAGAATGATAGGAATTGCATATCTAGGCTATGTGATTGTGTTATTGAGTCTTTATTGATATTATTGAATTAATTATGCCTAGATATCGTTGTTTCGGAGTCGGATTATAAAGGAAAGGCAGTCTTAGAGGGTTGATTGCTATACTTTGGACCCGAGGTAAGTGTCTTGCCTAACTTTGGTGAGGGAATATGTATCATTTGCTATGTGCTAAGTGATTATCATGTTCATTGCATAGATGAGGTGACGAGTACCTATGCAATGTGTGTCAAGCATGTCCGTGAGTCTATTTTGACAGAAATTGCAGTATTTCTTCCATGTTTATCATATTATGAGATTGTCTCTACTTGGTAATTTATTCTTGTTGAAAGTATTGACTGTTGAGCTTGAGAAGTGTTGATACGATTGATAATCCAAGTGTAGAGTATACAATTAAGGTGATTGGTTATAGCTGAGACCCTTGTTGGGCATTTATTGAGTTATTAAATGATGTTTTCCCCTTGCCTGGTGATTTGAAATGTATATATCCACTATGTTGTACTCCTTGCCATTATATCTGTCATTGTTTGGTGACGAAGAGTGTAAAGCACGAAGGGTGATGTCGTGCCATGATATTTGATTACATTGCACAGTGAGGAAGAGTGTAAAGCATGAAGGGTGATGCCGTGTCATGATTCACATTGATTATAAGCACGAAGGTTAATGCGGTGCCATAATTTACATTGATTATAAGCACGAAGGTTAATGTCGTGCCATGATTTATATTGCCTTACATTGTACATTGAATTGTGAGGAAGAGAGTAAAATCACAAAGGGTGATGTCGTGCCATAATTTATACTATTTCACATTATACATCGCATTGTGAGGAAGAGAGTAAAAGCATGAAGGATGATGCCGTGCCATTATTTATATTTCTGGTATTTATACTTGTTTCGTTAGCTTTGTGTTAAATTACCTCCCTTGTTTACTTCTATATGCCAATTGAACTGCTTCATTTCACTTGTTCCTCTTTACTGCCCCCGTATCCTTTACTTGTTTGTTTATCTCTCCCTTGTATCGTTGTTACCTGCTGTAGAATAGGACTGGTCATCGCTATTGTCAAGTCTAGCCTCGTCACTACTTCGGCCGAGGTTAGGCTCGGTACTTAATCAGTACATGGGGTCGATTGTATTGATGCTACACTGTACTTCTTAATGTTGTGCAGACCCCGCATTCGGACCCAGTGGACCTTATTGTGGAAGTCACCTTCAGTCCACCCAGAGCTTCAAGGTATACTGCTGGCGTTCGTGGGCCTTGGAGTCTCTCCTGTTCATTAGTTCTCCTACTGCCTTATTTCTTCTGTATCTCCAAAGACAATTATGTATTTCTTTTCAGACTCTGTATTTAGCACTCTGTTTAGATAGTTCGTGAGTTGTGACACCCTGGTTTTGGGCTTATGCGACGTTATGTATTTTACTATTCTACTTTGCATTTTTGAATTTCTATTACATTTCCGCTGTTAAAACTTCTAACGTGTTTCGTAATTTCTGTTAAGATTTTTAAAGGTATTTCCTTCACTACTGTTGAATTGGATTGCAAGTGTTAGATTAACTGTTCACGTTGACTTGTCTAGCGGGTTCAACGTTAGACGCAGTCACGACCTGAAGGGTGGGATTTCGGGTCGTGACATTTTAATTTCATGATACGACACGGCATCACCCTTCGTGCTTTAACACTAACTCACAATATCATGCACGCCCCCTTCGTGATTTACACTCTTTCTCGCCCAAACAAATGAAATGAAAACAATCCGACAAAGAAATCAACAACATAAACAATAATAGAAACTATAACGTTCCGGCAAGGGAGTGTAACGACCCGGTCGGTCGTTTTGAGAGTTAGCGCTCCGATCCCCTAATAACTGCTTCTCCCATGTCTTTTTATGCTATTGGGACTTGTCGGAACATTGAGTGGTGAAATTCGAAGTGATTTTGGACACATAGTCCATGAATGTGAAATTTAGCTTTAGCAATCGGGTCGTAGTTAGAGTTGTGTGAGACGGATCCGGAATGGAATTTTGTTGACTATGTTAGCTCTGTTAGCTCCGTTGGGTGATTTCGGGGTCAGGAGCGTGTTCGGAATGTGTTTTCGAGGTTGTATGTAGATTTAGGCTTGAATTGGCGAAAGTTAGAATTTTGGCCGATAGGTGCAATTTTTATATCGGGCTCGAAATGGAATTTTGAAAGTGACAGCAGGTCCGTAATATTTTTTATGACCTGTGTGCAAAATTTGAGGTCATTCAGATGAGTTTTGACGTGATTCGGCATCGAATGTGGATTTTAGAAATTTTATATGTTCTTAGGCTTGAATCCATGCATAATTGACGATTGTGATGTTATGAGGTGTGTTTTTAAGGCTCGACCAAGTTTGAATGAGGTATTAGAAATTATTGGTAAGTTTGGTTGAGGTCCCGGAGGCCTCGGGTGTATTTCGGATACTCAAACGAGTTTTTTTGGCCTTGAACACTTTGCTGTTTTTCTGGTGTAATTGCAGCAGCCCTTTGTTCATCGCGATCGCGTGAGACAGTCCGCGATCGCGTAGAGAAATTTGAGGCCAGTCAGGGATTATGAATCGCGACAGCAAGAGTTGGAACGTGACCGCGTAGTGGGGCCAGCTTGACCACTGTTGTGTTTGCGTAGAAGAATAAGGCGGAAAAGGGGATGGGGGTCTAAACCTTTCGCGAACGCGTGATATCGAACGTGGTCGCGTAAGCCAAGGAAGATAATGCTTCGCGATCGCGTGAGTAGTGTTGCGAACGCGTAGAGTAAATTGGGGCGCGTAGGAGTTTAACCTTCGCGATCGTGATTGTCTTTACGCGATCGCGATTGTCTTTACCCGACCGCAGTGAAGAAAGTTTATGGGCAGATTTTAAAACCCAAAATCGAGGGTTATAGACATATTTCGTAATTTTGAACTTGGGAGTTCAGGGATTGGCGAGTTTTAAGGAGATTTTCACCCGGGCAAATTGGGTAAGTAATTCCCACTCGGATTAGACTAAATTTCATGATTATACACTTAAATCCATCCTTTAATTTCGAAATTTTGGGTAGAATATGGGGAAAATGGGATAAACTTCATAGACCAAATCATTGAGTTTTGATTGGATTTTGGACCTCTGATTTGTGAGATTCTTATATGATTAGACTTGTGAGTAAATGGGTGTCCGGAAAATATAATTTTTACCCGATTCCGAGACGTGGGCCCGAGGGACCTTTTGGGCGAATTTCCTAATTTCACGTATTAGCTTCGAACTAATTAACAATTTTGATTCCTTAAAGTGTTTTTTACATTATGCAATCGAATTTATTAGATTTGGGCCACCCGGAGTCGGATACTCGTGGCAAGAGCGTGATTCTAGGTTGAGTAGCGCAGTCGAGGTAAGTGGCTTGCTTAACTCTGTGTTGGGGACTTCTCCTTAGGTATTTTTATACTGTTTTTGTTATGTGGACGCCATGTACGTGAGGTGACGAGTGCGTACACGGGCCATTGCTGCTAAAATTCCATATTTCTTTCCATGACATAACCCATTTTCATTCCTATATCACTGTTTCTTGTCATAACTGAGTAGTTAGCTTAGGAATAAGCATGCCTACCTGTTTACTTGAGTTTTCGTTAACTGTCACTATGTGCCTCATGTCTAGGTAGTTTATTCTGTATTCTTGTGAACAACTAATTTTTGACCACACGTAAATTATATATTATTTAAGTGTAAAAATTCCTTTAGGTCTAATCTTGATGTTATAAAGTTTTATATTACTCTTAATAGATTTTAGTCGATTTGGTTTAAAATATATATATATTTTTGTTTCTTTTAATTAAAATTTTAATAAGTAAAATATGGTATCTTTTCTTAGTATTATTTAAAGTACATGTAAATATTTAGTTTTCCTATATTGTAAAAAATGTTGGTTAATTTTCTTATATTTAGAATTTAATTTATCTTAAAAGACATAAAATAAAATTAAAAAAGAAGAAGAAGATAAAATATGTATAAAAAATCTAGCTAACAAATCCCAACTCCTCCGTAACTAAACCTATGATTTCCTCCTCTCAACCCCACTCTCCCACTCCAACTCTAACTCTAACTCCTTTGCACATGATCACATACTACCCATATTCTCTTTATAAAAGGGATATATATCACAACAAAAAAAAGAGGACGAAAAAAAGAGAAGAAGAACGAAAAAAAAGGAAGTCTTGAAAAGAAAAAGAATCAGAGAGAATCTAAAACTTTGGAGTCTTTTTAGTGATTCTAATACTTCTTTGATTTTCAGAGTTTTTAAAAAAAAAAAAACGTTATGCCACTGTTTTCTTCTTTTAGTTTGTTTTGTGGATTTTGATTATGGAGTCCATTTGAGGCACAGTTGGTTTGAAGTTTCAGTTGCTAGTTTGAGGTTATCCGGTTCCAGTTTCAAAATCGTGTTTTGTCGCTGTCTCGTTCGTTTTCTACTAGACGTTTGATTTTCGTCGTTGGACTTCACCTCTATTTTGCTTTTAAGCAAGGTTATTCAAAGTGTTTTGCCATTTCAAGATCTATCTCTAATCCCTCCTATCCTATTTTTGACGTAGATTTTGTTCTTTAATATGATACGAGCCAGGATCATGGATTAGAAGTGTGCTTATTTTCGTTTATTATAAGTAGTGACAAAAGAAGTACATAAACTTCAGACGAGTTTGAATTTGGTCTGCGTATTTGAAGCTTGAATTACTTTCTTTGCTATTTTACAATTGTGTCATAAGTTATTGTTTTCTTATGTTTTCTTTTAATCCTCATTTAAATGCTCATACCATTTTCTTTGGAATTTGGAGTCATACGTAAAAGATGTTTGGAATTGGATTTAGTTTAGATTTGTGGAATAATTTGTGTTTACAATCCTTGCATGATAGTATACAAATTCATTTTTATTTGGGTGGAATGTTGATGCTTTTAAATGTTATTACTACTTGTCAATTTCTTGACTCCTTGATTTGGAATTTAGTTCTGTTGGCTTGTTAATTACTTTACTATGCGTATTCGTGTTAATTGCAACAGTAGTTAAGCGATAATACTCCCCCACCATAATTCTATACCTTATATCGTTCACAACATTATCAAAGTAGTTTCGGAAATAAAGTCCACATCGTTAGTATGCTTTTAGGCTCGCTCTTAGTTAAAGCATCGTGATTATGGATACGTTAACGTGACATAATTATGATTTTTCAAATTTAAAACCTAGGTATGTGTTCACCCAATTTTGAAAAAATAATCTTAATAATAATAAATTATAAAAATGGATGTCTCGAATCTAAAAATAATTGAAATACTCTAAAACACTAAAAAAAACTTTAGATGTGCTTTAAATATTAGCCCATATGTTCATACCCGAACCTTGGATTGATATGCTTAAATAATAAAAGGATCGTGTGTGCATTCCGCGTCTTGATGCCCTTTAGATTTAAAATAATTATGTTATAACCATGTGTACATTCCGTATCTTGGTTTAACATTTAACTTCGAAGAAGAATACCTCGTGTGCGTACCGCACCTAAACGAACACATTTTAAAAAGTACAATAATTAATTAAGCGGTAATAAATAAGTCATATTCAATAAAATAGAAGAATACTTAAAATTGATTTAAGTCTTACATCAATCAATGAAGCGACCGTGCTAGAACCATGGGATTCGGGGGATGCCTTACACCTTCCCCTCTGTCAACATAGTTCCTTACGAAGTCTTCTGTTTTCGTAGACCATGAATTAGGAATCAAATCTTCCTTATGATAAGGGATTCAATAAAAGGTGACTTGGAACACCAAAACTCAATTCCAAGTGGCGACTCTAAATAATAAATAATCTCTTTTCAAAACGTCACATCGATTGGAGAAACTCTTCTAACTCAACCTCGTACAAGGGTTGTGTGACATAAAAGAGGTGTGACAATTCTTTGATGCTACTTTCCTGAACTTTTAGGTAAAATACATCCGGTATTCATTCGCATTGCATATTTAAAGTGGCACTACGGACTAGATTCCGGGAGATTTTCCCCTGTACCGCATTGCATATTTAAATTGGTACTACGGACTAGATTCTGCGTGCTTTCTCCCTGTACTGCATTGCATATTTAAATTAAGACTACGGACGATATTCCGGGAGCTTTTCTCCGGTACTGCATTGCATATTTAAATTGGGACTACGAACGAGATTCCGGGAGCTTTCCCCCTGTATTGCATTGCATATTTGCTATTGAGACATATGTTGTGCTGAGACAAGGGCTCTCTTTTATTATTTGTTGTTTTACACGTCAATACCACACAATTATATAAGTTAATTGTGAAGTACCTAATTTTCCGAGTGCTGTCTAACTGGAAGAACCTGGTTCTTCTTGATGTTCCAACTACTGCTGTTTTCGGAATAATAAAAGCAGTAAAGTAAAAATACAGAGATTTTTACGTGGAAAACACCTGGCTCAAAAGGTGAAAAACCAACGACCTACACCTCAGTAGGATTTTCTCAAACTCTTCACTAAAACTCTGAGCCAAACGGACTTATAAAATAAACTCTTTTGTAATCCTAGGACTAACTCTAATCCTCTTTGTATCAACTACCCTCTAGCTAATTCTACAGATTTCAAGCTAACTCTAACTTGAACAATGTGTACATATGACAATTTCTTCTATGAAAGCTGAAAAGATACAATATTGAAACACCTACAACAATCAACTAGACTCAATACATCAACGATGAAACTGGTTCTTCTAGCTGATCTGTAGCTCCAGATTCGCACTCTCAAATTTGGCTCGAACTGCTTGCAAAATTTCTCCACGAATTTTGCTCTCAATTCTTGATAAATTTCTGCTCTTGTGTGTCTACATATCATAAGAACAATCTGCAATTTATAGGAGTTAGTAGATAAGGAATTAACTAGAATCCTAATCCAACTCTTCCATGGTGAAAGAGTTATAGTCAAACTCAACTCCTAAATCCTTCCTTATCTTTGATTCTGTTCTTATTGGATAAGGAGTCCTTCTCCAATTTCGTTTTTTTAATCTTTTCGATTAGAAGATATCTCAATTTTACCAGAACACATTTAACTCATACATGTGCATCTCATGTGTCTTTAACTCTACCGGTCTATGTCACCTGTGATGGACCTGGTTCATCTCGGAGTTCCTTTGTCAATCTTCAAAATTATTTCCTTTCTTGGGTCAACAAATTCTCCCTTTTTGATGATGACAAATTTTGTGCTTCAGGCTTGTTTCAGCTTTCGAATCGAGGGTTCAGAGGAGAATTGGCCATTCAATCTTTCTAATCGAGACCGAAATTGGATAATGAGATACGAACGGAGAGGAATAACCAATCGATGAAAGAACATGAAACCATTCTGTTTCAATAGAGGTACGAGAAACGGTTGGGGGCAATGAAGTAGGTGAAGTGGTTGGATTTTGCGAGCTGTTCCAACATTGACATATATAAGAGTATTAACCATTTATCATAAAGAACCAAGTTCATTAGGTTATAAATATCACATGTTCAGAGCACAACCTATCTTCCCCCTTTTGGCATCATCGAAAAGTTGCAAAACAAATTGTGTTCATCCCAGATTTTTTAACACTTACTAATGGCCATTTGGGCAACTGCATATGCAATCATGGATTAATCATCAATAATCAACTATGAATTCAAACTATCAAAAATTAGAGATACTGACTCAGAGAAAAAAGCATCAGATTTCATTAATAGAGCGAATACGTTTCTACCACAATCCACAAAATAAAACAAAAACAGTTAAAACATGAGCAACAAACAAAAATTCTGAATCTGGGTCACTGAAAGTTCTAGGCAGGCTAGGAAATTAACGTTTGGAAAAACTGCAGACCTGGTTCATTTAGCCAAGATAGATGGTTCATCAGACTTGGAAACAGATGAAGATTTGGCTTTCTAGGGCTTAGGGGTATGAACCTCTACCTTTGCCACTTTTTTACTTTGATGGACCAGGTCCATCTCATCCGCTTCAACAGCCTCAATAGTCTCAACAACCTTTTCTTTCCCCTTTTCTACTCTTTTCTTCTTACTCTCCTCTAAATCTCTCTTCAACTCGTCCTCACTTTGCTTTACCTTGCTCCTTGTAGTTCTTCCTATTGGAAGAGAAATATTAGAAGTCTCAGAAGGAGCAATTTTTCTTTTCTTACTTTCTCTTGTTTTTCTAGACATTTGAGCTTTAAGAGTTCTTTTCTTCTTTGGATTGTAATTATCGCCTAACATTTTCAGCAGATCCGCCAGGGTTTCATCAGTAGATGAACCAGGTTCATCTGTGTGCTTTCCTAAATTTACTAACCCTTCAACGGCTTCTCCTGATTCACTTCCCCCTGCGTTCTTGATACTTTCTTCCTCCTTTTCTGGTTCAGCTCCACAAATAGTCATTTTTACAAATTCTTGCCCTATTCCCCTCTCTTCACTCCTTACTCCCTCTCTCTCTTTTTCTTTTTCAATTTTATTTTTACCTTCTCTCCTTCTTGTCTCAGGAACTTCCACATCTACCACAGACCCAACCAGTATGAACTTATTTTCTAAGTTTTCAGCGACCTCAGAAGAAGGTTTTGGTACAGAAGTTACCTGTTCAGAATCAGAAGACCAAGTTGCTTCCCCCTCAGTCTCCGACTTAAAAGAGTCATCGAAAATTTGGGAATGGTTCTGAAAGGGAGGGGGTGGATTGAATTAACTTTTAGTTTTGAATAGACGGTTAAGGCTTCCCTAGAATCTAGGTATTTTAATTTGGTGAGGATTCTTGTTGAAATAGAACTGGTTCAAAGTCAAATGGATAGGCTTTGAAAAGATTTAGAGTTTGGGCAGAGTTCTGCTCATGATTTAATTATTAGTATTTCAAAGTGTGCAGAGTGTAGAACACATACCTCGCCTTTCAGATGAATCAGCACGATGAACCAGGTTCATCATTTCAGAATCCTCTTGATCAAGCCTCAATTTTCAAAGATAGAAAAAATTTCATTAGTGATCGTGAGTCATATCAAAATATGACATAAGAGTATACTTTTTACAGTATAAGACTGAGCAATTGTTAATCTGATTATTTACACAAATTCCTGATTTTCTAGCCAATTTATTTCAGTTTTCCTTCTCTCTTTTTTCATGTACATTCTGAACTGGTTCAATCAGGTGATCTTAATCATCCCTAATAGTAACTTGTTCCTTTCAAAATGCTCTCTACTCGGTGCTTTTGTAAAGATATCAGCAATCTGTTTATCTGTAATGACCCAGTCTGTCGTTACGGGAAACCTACATTTTAATTGTTGTTATTGACTTATTATAGATTGGTTATTCTATTATTAATGTGTTAGAGTTTATAGGCTTGAAATCGGAATGGTTAAGAGAATTTAGGCACTTAGTCCTTAAGAATAACCTTAAAATGGGAAAAGTCAACTGAGAGTTGACTTATTGGTAAACGACCTCGGAATGTGAATTTTATGGCTCGGGTAGCTTCGTTAGGTGATTTGGGACTTAGGAGTGTGTTCAGAATAATTTTGTGATGTCCCGTGTAGAATTAGGCTTGAATTGGCGGAAGTTAGTTTTTGGCGATTCCGGTCGGCAGTGGAAAATAGACTATTGGGGTCAAAATGGAATTTCGTCAGTTGTAACAGGTTCGTAATGTCATTTTGGACTTTTCTGCAAAATTTCAGGTCAAACGGAGTTGATTTGGATAGTTTCGGCATCATTGGTGAATTTTTGGAAATTTCAAAGTTCTTAGGCTTGAATCCGATGTGAATTTGATGTTTTGATGTTAGTTTTGGTGTTTCTAGAGTGCGACTAAGTTTGAATGATGTTATGGGATGTGTTGGTATATTTGGTTGGGGTCCCGAGGGGCTCGGGATTGATTTCGGATGGTTAACGGGCACTTTTGGACTTAGGAGAAGTGCTGGTTTTCTGGTGTTAGTGCAGCAGGAATTTGTTCATCGCGATCGCGAGGAATGGTCCGCGATCGCGTAAGGTTAAAGAAAGGCAGGGGAAATTTTTGCATCGCGATCGCAGAAGTGAGGGTGCGATCGCTTAGGGTGAGTGGCTTAAGCAGTGCGATCACGTGGACTTGATCGCGATCGCGTAGGGTCAGTCTGGCACGTGGGGAGTGAGGTCAAACGTTCTTCGCGATCGCGTGAGAATGGCTGCGATCGCGTAGGTTGAGGTTCTATAGAACTGCGATCGCGTGAGCCTTGTTGCAATCGCGGAGGACTGGGGTAATGGTCAGTGCGATCGCAGGGCCAAGGCTACGATCGCGGAGAGCAAATCACTGGGCAGTTAAATAATAAACCCTCCGCGACTTAAACCCTCTTTTACACCATTTTTGAGCGGAGAAAAGCTTTTTGGACGATATTTGAAGGAGAAAATCACTGGGTATCACAGAGGTAAGCAATTTGATTATTAAAACTCATTTATGGGTGATTATAGACTATAATCCTAGCCTTTAATTCATGAAAAACAGTAGAAAAATAGGATTTTGGGGCATGAGATTATGAGACCTTCAAGGGTCGATTTGAGGGGTCAAACGGACTCCGATTTTGGTGTTCTTTATATGTACGGACTCGTGGGGCGATGAAGAACTCTTTTCTATAAAATTTTCTGAGTTTCGGGATGCGGGTCCGGGGGTCGGGTTTTGGCCGGTTTCGGATTTTTGAGTTAAATTCGATATTTTTCAATTGGAATTTATTCCTTAAGCATATGTTGATGACAAAAATCTAAACTTGGTAGATTCAGAGCCTTCGGAGGTTGATTCGAGAGGCAAGCGTGTTGCGGAATAATTCCAGGCTAGTTTTGAGATAAGTAATGCCTTGAAATCCTGTCCTGAGGGTATGAAACCCCGGACTATGCACCCTTCACAGGTTTTGAACTGGAAAGATTGAAACTTTGGAAATATCTCCGTATTTAGGCGACCATTGAGTTGCTAAACTGATTTTTACGCCTATGCTTAATTAGTATGTATATATTATGATATGTTTTGGGTTGTAAGTCGTGTTTGGGTCTAGTGCCGATCTATTTACCCCTTGGGGGACTGTTTTACTGTGTTTCCTCACTTGATATATTGTGAATTACACTCAGTCGTTTTCTAATAAATGGTTTTGACACTCAGAGTATTTCGATACTATTTATTGGAAAAAAAAATGAAACACTGTTTTGGGTCGAGAACCCGGTTTGTTTATGGCCTAAGGGCTAACTGAAAGTGTCTGATTGAGTGATGTGAGGAGGCTTCCAGGCCTTATGAGTGATGTGAGGAGGCTTCCAGGCCTTATGAGTGGTGTGAGGAGGCTTCCAGGCCTTATGAGAGAGATGAGAAGTCTTCCAGGCCTTATGAGTGATGTGAGGAGGCTTCCAGGCCTTATGAGTGGTGTGAGTAGGATTCCAGGCCTCATGAGAGAGATGAGAAGGCTTCCAGGCCTTATGTTATTACTGCGCTTGGGCTGTAGGAGCCCCTCCGGAGTCTGTAACACATCCCCAGTGAGCGCCGGTACCGATTGAGTGATGATGATTGCCCGCGGGGATAATATTGAGTGATTATTGATGCTGAGTGATGATTTATACTGAGTGATTGAGGGAATGCCTGAGGGCATCTGTTCCGAGAAGTGATTTTGGCCTGAGGGGCAGTTTTATGATGATTTTACTAAGTTTTCCAACTATGATTTACTTCATTTTCAAACTGGTTTTACTGAGAATTTTACTGAGATATAATGGTATTGTACTTGTTTTCAAGGGATTCCAGGAAACCGATTTCGAACTTATTATTTGATGAATACTACTTGGTGACTTGGTATTTTAATAGTTGTTGTGAAATGGTGTATCTGTTTGCGTGCTTTATATTTCTCAGACTGTGGTTTCTTTTCATTACTACTAAGTTGGCATACTCATAAAGACTCCTTGTGCCTCTGTGCACAGATCCAGGTACTAGTTCGCAGCAGTAGCTGACGTAGGTTCGATAGCAGCATTCACGGGATTTCGAGGTAGCTGTCCAGCGTCCACAACTTCTCTATTTCCCTTCCTTAGTTAGTATTAGAAATTGATTTAGAGACATATATTATAGTTTTAGCAGAGTTAGATTTATTTATTCTTAGATGCTCATGACTTTTGACTCCAGTTCTTGGGAGGTTGGTTAGGCTGCTATTGGGACGTTAATACTTATTTATACTATTTATGCTATGGTTGCATGCTTATTATTTAATTGTGAACTGTTATAATTGAATAAACGCGTAGTAAGGTGATGGTTGGCTAGCCTAGTTCCACGATAGGCGCCATCACGGCCTGTTAGGATTTGGGATCGTGACATTATCAGTAGCACAAAACTCAATAGTGATCAATCCCACAATCCATTAATTGTTGTTTCATCCCCAGTGTCTAGAACAACATGAGGCAGCAACAATACACTCAGTTTCAGCAGTAGATAAGCCCTCAGAATTTTACCTTTTTGGTGGACCAAGACACAAGACATGAGCTAATAAAGTGTGTCATACCTGAGGTGCTCTTTCTATCCACAAGAAAAGCTGCATAATCAGCATCATCATGTCCCACTAAGTTGAAATTACTACCTTATGGATACCATAGACAAAGGTCAATGGTGCATTTTAGGTATCTCAAGATCCTTTTGACAGCAGTCAAGTGAGACTCTTTTGGATTTTCCTTGAATCCAACACAAAAGCCTACACTGAAAACAGTGTCAGGTCTGCTAGCAGTGAGATATAACAAAGAGCTAATCATTCCCCTGTACATCTTCTGATCAACAGATGAATCGGGTTCATCCATATCCAATTTCGTGGATGTTGCATAGGAGTGTCAATTTCTTTGGATGTTCCTTCCTGGTTTTGTTAATGAGGAATAGGTTCATGGACAGGTTCCCTCGAGGTTTGAGGATCGGTTCCTCTCTAGTCAATTCCTCGTGTCACGTTGACCTGGGTGGAAGGACCTGTTCCATCACCTATTCCTTCCTGTGATGCTGCTTCAGGCTGGACTGTGGCTTCATCATTTGAGTTTCTTGTCAGTGCAATCTATTCATCATCTTGTTTCTTATCAACCCTAATGATCTCACCTTTCTTCCCATTTCCAAAAGAGACATTACCTCCTTTGAGGTTCTCAAGTGAAAGGAACTGGTCCTTGCTTCTTGTCATGTGCTTTGATCAACCACTATCCATGTACCATATTTGGTTGCTCCCCTTCACTTGAACCTGCAAAAGAAAATTAGGGGTTAGTCTTAGGAACCCAAACTAGTTTGGGTCCCTTTCTATAGGCAAAAGGATAAATCACATTCTTTTTAGCCCAACCCGGCAGCCCATTTTTCCCTAGAACAAAATTTTTGTTCTTCTAACTTGCCTTCTCTTTTGCAGTGCATTCACTTTTATAGTGACCAGTATTAACACAGTGTGTGCAAATCTTGTTCTCAGGGAGTGTGAGGTACTTAACTTTGGGATCCCACTTAGGTGTATAGTTCCCAAAGCCAAGTCCTCTTCTGTTGCTACTATGGTGTTTTTGTAGCCATGAAAGTGCATCAGAGGACCTGTTCCATTTACAAGTTCTGTATAACTCATGCTTAACCTTAGTCAAGTCCTCCTTCAGGGTTCTTACCAGTTCATCCTTTTTATAAAGCTCATCTTTTACCTTTCCTAGATCCTTTTCTAGTGAGAGTTGTGTGCCACTAGCTATTTCTTTACCTGTTCTTAACTTCAATTTCAGATTTTCAGATCTAAGTTCTAAGACAGTTGTATCAAGTGCATAAACCTGGTTCTTCAATGTAGTATTTTCCTTTTCAGTTTTACAAATATTTATTTCTAGGTTTTTGCATTCTGCTATTAAAACGTTACACTATTTTGACAATTGTTCTTTTTTAGAACTTATATTCTTAGATTCACCAATTAAAATTAGCAACAATTCAAATAGTCTATCTTTAGAAAGGAGTTTAATTTTATCCTTAAGTTCCAGAAAACGTATCTCGGATTCTTCATCAGTTCCATCTTCCGATTCCCGAATTGCTATAAGAGCTCGTTCAGCAGCCATTGCTTTGGATGACCTTTTGTTGCAGTTCTTCTAGTCATGAACCTGTTACTTCTTTCTGTTCCTTCTTTCATATTTCTCCTTTTTCCACTCGACTTCCCACATATGACAGTTCTTGATCATGTGGTTCTTTTTACCATATTTGAGGCATCCATCATTCATCTGCAAGTGATCATTGAATAGTGGTGGACAAGTGGTGGATTTCTCTTTACACTTTTCAGGTAGTGCACTCATCTTGATCTTTTTCCAAGGTGTTAGCCTCTTCAAGGATAACCCGCTCTGATATCAATTATTGTTTTAGACGTCAATACCACACAATTATATAGGTTAATTGTGAAGTACCCAATTTTCTGAGTGTTGTCTAACTGGAAGAACCTGGTTCTTTTGGTGTTCCAACTACTGCTGTTTGCGAAATAATAAAAGCAGTACACAGAGATTTTTACGTGGAAAACACCTGGCTCAAAAGGTGAAAAAACCACGACCTACACCTCAGTAGGATTTTCTCAAACTCTTCACTAAAACTCTGAGCCAAACAGACTTACAAAATAAACTCTTTTGTAATCCTAGGACTAACTCTAATCCTCTTTGTATCAACTAGCCTCTAGCTAATTTCTACAGATTTCAAGCTAACTCTAACTTGAACAATGTGTACCTATTACAATTGCTTATGTGAAAGCTGAAAAGATACAATATTGAAACACCTACTACAATCAGCTAGACTCAATACATCAACGATGAAACTGGTTCTTCTAGCTGATCTGTAGCTCCAGATTCGCACTCTCCAATTTGGCTCGAACTGCTTGCAAAATTTCTTCACGAATTTTGCTCTCAATTCTTGATAAATTTCTGCTTTTGCGCATTTACATATCATAAGAACAATCTGCAATTTATAGGAGTTAGTAGATAAGGAATTAACTAGAATCCTAATCCAACTCTTCCATGGTAAAAGAGTTATAGTCAAACTCAACTCCTAAATCCTTCCTTATCTTTGATTCTGTTCTTACTGGATAAGGAGTCCTTCTCCAATTTCATTTTTGCAATCTTTTCGATCAGAAGATATCTCAATTTTACCATAACACATTTAACTCATGCATGTGCATCTCATGTGCCTTTAACTCTGCTGGTCTATGCCACATGTGATGGACCTGGTTCATCTCGGAGTTCCTTTGTCAATCTTCAAAACTATTTCCTTTCTTGGGCCAACAATATTCTTTGTAATTTACCGTTTCTACTATTTTGCTTTAGCTTATTATCTATCTTTGCTTAGATTTTTAACTGTTTTTAATATAAACACCCGGTAGAGTCTTAACCTGACCTCGTCACTACTTGACTGGGGTTAGGCTTGGCACTTACTGGGTACTAATTGTGGAGTACCCATTCCCTTTCCTGCGCATATTTTCCATGTGCAGATACAGACCAGTACACATCATTTTGGCTAGGAGTGCTTTAGCAGCTACCAGGAGACTGCGAAGTAATTCTGCCGCGTCCGCAGAATCCCACATGTCCCCTTCTACTCTAGTATCGGCATAGGAGACTTACATACATTTTCCCTTATTCCAGTGTATAGAGCTACATTAGTATAGAGCTTGTAATTATTGTGACGTTTTCGGATTTTGGGAAGTGAATGTTGTAAATGCCGAGCGGCTGAGTTATAAATTTTCTTTTCCCTTTGTTTTCTATTTCCTTTGTTATATTGCCTTATCTTCTGCATGTTTAGGATTATTGTCGTAGAGGCTAAGTTCCGTCACGAGACCGTTCGGAGGGTAATTCGGGTTGTGATAGGGAGCCAACAATAGAATTAATATCATCTCGACAAGGGAAACAATTATAACCAATCTCGCTTAGTTACTTAAGTTCACGTAATAATTCTCAACTTGAATCAATACTCCACAATAGGCAATACCACGGATATACCATCAACATGGATAATTATCAAATTAAACTCAAGTAGTGATTAATGGAATATCACATAAATCACATTACACGACTCACGGGCATGCTTGACACCAACGTATAGATACTCATCACCACACCTATACGTTGAACATAACAATAACACGTAAAAAATAGGACACAACACCCATTCTGTCAAGCTAAAGTTAAGCCAAACACTTACCTCGGATTCCACGGCCAAACTCAAGCCTCAAACACCGCTTTCCTTTTAGATTTCGCCTCCAATTCACTTGTATCTGGACATAATTAACTTAACAACATCAATAAATGCTAAATAATTCAACCCCCAATACCAAATTATAGGTTTTCTATCATTTTTTTTCAAAAGGTCAAAAATTGACTCCGGGCTCGCTTGGTCAAAACTCGAGGTTCGGACCAAAACCCGATCACTCATTCACCCACGAGCCCGAATATGCAATTAGTTTCGAAATCCAATACCAAAACGAGGTCTATATTCCAATTATACAAAAAACCCTAATTCTACCCAAATCTCTAATTCCTACCATGAAAACCCTAGAATTTTAATTGTAAATTGGTGAAAAACGATGGAGAGTTGAAAGAAAATAATTAATAGACACTTACCTATGATTTTGGGAAGAGAAGCTCTTGAGAAATCGCCCTACGTCTTCTATTTTTGTGAAAAATGAAGAAGAAAACGGTTGGAGTTCTATTTCAAATACCTTCACTGCCCAACCCTCGCACCTGCGGTGCTTGGGTCGTACCTGCGCTTACGCAGGTGCGGAAGATTCGTCGCTTCTGCGGAAATAGGCAAGGCCACTGAGGGCCGCACCTGCGGAGAGATTTCCGCTTCTGCGAAAGCTTGTCCGCATCTGCAGAAAGAGGAAAAGTTGGGCTGGGCCACATCTGCGGGTAGGAAGTCAAACCTACGGCCCTAGGCTCACAGGTGCGGACACACCAGAACTGGTGCACCAACTGCGTTTTTTCAAGTCTAAACACCCCGAAACCTATCCGAAACTCACCCGAGCCCTGGGGGCTCTGAACCAAACATGCACGCAAGTCTAGAAATATCATATGGACTTGCTCGTACGATCAAATTGCCAAAATAACACCTAGAACTACGAGTTTGGCATCAAAATCAAAGAAAAATCTCAAGAACTTTCAAATTTTACAACTACGAGTTCGAATCACGTCATATGACCTTCGTTTCTTACCAAATTTTACAGGCAAAACTCAAATACCATATTAAACCTGTATCGGGCTCCGAAACCAAAATACGTGCCCGATACTATCAAATTCAAACACAGTTAAATTTCCAAAAACTCTTATAATTTCAGTTAAACAATTTCTTTCAAAAATTCATTTCTCGGTCTAGGAACCTCAGAATTTTAATTTTGGGCATACGCCCCATATTTTCCTACGGACCCTCCGGGACCGTCAAATCACGGGTCCGGGTCCGTTTACCCAAGATGTTGACCGAAGTCAACTTAAATTCACTTTTAAAGGTAAAATTAGCATTTTTCTCAATTTTACACATAAGAGCTTTCCGGATACACGTTCGGACTGCGCACACAACACGAGATGAGACAAGAGAAGGTTTGTAAGGCCTCGAAACACAATTTTGGACTTTTAAAATAAGAGATGACCTTTTGGGTCATCACAGTACTAAATAATGATCTTTCGTAAATGGTCTTTTCTTTCTTATGCACTATATGAAACCTTATTATTAAAATTATCCCAGATTATTTATAATTTATATCCATTATTAGTATCTTAAATTAGGGGGATTAAATTACACCATTTTCCTTTTTTCTCACCTCTTCTGTTTTCCTATTTTCTGACGCCTCCCTCTATGTACTATCCATTATTAGTGCTTTAAATTAAAAAATCTAATTATATCTTTTTCCTATTTTCTCTCCTCTCCTCTTTCTATAAGCATAAAAGGTTAACAAAAAAAAAGTTCCTATATATACAAATGCAAGAGAGATTGAAAAGCTCTAGGTTTTGAGTAGCAAATTCATTCTTGGCTAATTTACTTTTTTCGCCCAACAAATCACTTTAATTACTTTTATCACTATTAATTGGGGTGACAGACTGACAGTAGCTGATCATTTTTAAGTATTAAAACTTTTAACTAGTATTATTAAGTAGGAGTATTAACAAGGTGCTCTTAAATTTAATTCTTTCGGTGAGAAAGAATTGAATTTCGTACAAATTTGGAACATCTACAAATTAAAAAATAAACTTCATACAAATTCGATACATCTACTACAGTATATAAACTAAAAATAAATCTAATGCAACTAATTATAGTATACAACATATTTAAATTTATCTACAACTTTCATACATTATATTTACTCAGTTAAATGCATCTATAACATCATACAACTTAAATATAATTTCATACAAATTTTATATAATATGTCTTATGTATGTATTTTGTATCTGATTTGCATATATTTTGTATGTGGTGTGTTCTTCTTCTTTTTTAAAATTTCAATCAAAACTTTCTTTCTTAATACAATTTTGATACATAACAATAACTTTATGTAAAAATATAGAATTCATTACTTAAATGCAAATTTCTTACAACGATTCATACATTATACAACTTTTTTAATCTGAAATTCGGCAAAATCAAGTCTAATATTCAATTAACACAATCAAAATTTAGATATAAACTCCAAAGAATATTCCCAATTGTTTGCAATAACATCCAATTCAAACAAATAATAGTTTTTGAAAACCAAAATTCGAATTCAAAGTTTCGAAACTTTTTACTTGTGATGACCCAAAAGGTCATCTTATGTAAATTTAATTATGACTGTGTTCGGAGACCCCAAAAGCCTCCGTTAATCTCACCTCGATATGCGTGTGCAGCCCGAGCGCGTAGCCGGGAAGCCTTTATATGGAAACTTGATAAAGAGTTGAATTTATGATAATTAATTGAATAAAGTTGACTTTGGTCAACATTTTTGGTAAACAGACCCGGACCTGTAATCTGGCGGTACCGGAAGGTCCGTAGGAAAATATGGGACTTGGGCGTATGCCCGGAATCGAATTCCGAGGACCCAAGTCCGAGAAATGAATTTTTAAAGAAAATTATTTTCTGAAAATAATAAAGGCTTATGAAAATGAACCTCGATATGAAACCTGTGCTGCCGGGCCTGTATTATGGTTCCGGAGTCCGGAACAGGTTCAATAAATGTTATTTAAGTTATATGTGAAATTTGGTAAGAAACGGACTTGATTTGACGGGTTTCAGATCAAAATGGGAAATTTAGAGTTAATGAAGTTTTGAGGATTTTCATAGAATTTGAAATTTGGTTTGGAATGTGATTTTATGTTATCGAGTTCAGAATGAAATTCCGAGACCAGGAATGGTTCCGTTATGTCATTTATGACTTGTCTACAAAATTTGAAGTTATTCCGAGTAGTATAGGCCGGTTCGGCGCATTGAAATGAATTCTAGAATCTTAAGTTCTTGAGCTTGATTCAATTTGGTTTTGGGGTTGAATTCTGAGTTTCGTTATTTTCACGTTTCGAAAGTTCGAGCGAGTCCGTATCATGAATACAGACTTGCCGGTGCTTTTGGACGGGGTCCCGAGGGGCTCGGGTGAGGTTTGGACCCCCGGGAGCTAAGTTGGAAAAACCAGATTTTTGATGTCTGGTTTCCTTCTTCGCGATCGCAGAAGGTGGGTCGCGATCGCGGAGAAGGAATTTGGCTGGGCTGCTGATTGTTCTTCGCAATCGCAACTTCCTCTTCGCGATCGCGGAAGGTTGGGCCCTTGGCCTTCGCGATCGCATCCCAGTCTTCGCGATCGCGGAAGGCTGGACTTCATGCCTTCGTGATCGCATAGTGTCAAGTCAGGGCCAGGCACAGTTACTCTTCGCGATCGCAAGGCCCTTGTCGCGATCGCAGGGAAGGAATCCCTTTGCAGTTTTATTAAATAAAGGACTTAGCCTATTTCCTCCACTTTCATCTTTCTCCTCAAGTCTTTAAAGAACTCTTCAAGGAACCTTCCACCACTGTTATTGAGGTAAGTAAATTACATGGTTTTACTAGTTTCAAACATTAATTCCTAGTTAAATTCCCTACTAAATTATCCAAAATCATGGAATTAGGTAGTAATTTTAGGGCTCTTGAGGATTTTGTGATTTTTCCGTTTTAGGCCATGAATTCAAGTAGAAATCATACATTAATGATCCTTAGGCTATGGATGAGTGATCCCTTCGAGAATTTTCGAAATTTGAACATGCGGGACCGAGGTTGGAATTTGGGAATTCTTCAAGAATAGCGATTTTAGTGAATAACTAGGATAATTTCCCGCATTGTGGATGCATTGATATTATTGTATATATTTTGGCTAGTTGTGAGTCCTCGGGTGTAGAGTTCGAAGTTTCGGGCGCAATTGTGGTCTGAGGGGTAGATTCGATACGAGGTGAGTCTCCTTTATAACCTTGTAAGAGGGAATTGTCCCCATAGGTGATGTATAAGCTATGTGTAAATTGTTTGGGGGCTACGTACGCACCAAGTGACGAGAGTCCGTACGTAGCGGCAATCATTGTTATATCCGGGTAGTTAGGCCTACATCATGTCTTATATGCTTCCTCGTAATGCCTTATATGCTTCCTCGTAATGCGTTATATGCTTCCTTGTAATGCTTTATATGATTCATTGTGACGCCATATGTACTATGAGATCATGTTTTGTATAGTATTGTTCCTCTGAGGCTTTATGAAAAATTATTGAATGGAAAGGAATTTCTTATGGAAAGTAAGTATTATAAGATATTGGGATCGGGCCGTACGCCACAGTGGAGTAAAAAAGTATTTGAAATATATATGGGATCGGGTCGTACGCCACAGCAGAGTTGAAAAGTATTTGTAATATATATGGGAACGGGTCGTACGCCACGGCAGAGTTAAGAGGTATTGTACACATATGGGATCAGGTCGTACGCCACGGCGAGTTTAGAAGGTACCTTATGGGAGCGGGTCGTACCCCACGGCGGATCTAAGACTTGGTGATTATTGGTTCGTTTCGGTGGTCCTACCCTTGAAAGCGCATTATTGTTTAATTCAGTAGTTGTTTGGATTTCTGCTCTTGATATGTACTTGTTGCTTATTTTCTGACATGCCTACTGTATTTCATTATGTTCTATCATATGTTATTTTTGTTGGACCTTAGGAGTATCGAGTCGACCTCTCGTCACTACTTCTTCGAGATTAGGCGGGATACTCATTGGGTACATATTTATTTTAATATGTACTCATGTTGCACTTCTGTACTTAATTGTACAGGTACTGAGGCCGGTGCTTCTGGTTATTGTACCAGAGATAGACCCTGAGCTAGTGGACTTGACTTCACGGTGAGCTGCTTCCTCTGGCGATCCCCAGCAGCACCATGGAGTTTCATTTACTTTTGTTATTTTCCCCGTCTATTTCATCCAGATTGTGGATTTGTATATATTATTATCCTTTGTATATTCCGTAAATATGCCCGTGACACTCGTGACACTAATTCCTGGCACACGCGTAGTGTATATTTTGGATTTTGGGTTGTATAGGCATGCATATGCTTTATTTTGGCCATGTAGTATTATGATTTTATTTTCATATCAAGCTATCATCATGTTTAATTGTTTAAAATTGGTAAATATTGACTTGTTTAATCAAATGGGAAGGGTAACACCTAGTGTAATTCATATTGGCTTGCCTAACCCCGTCGTTGGGCGCCATCGCGACCCGCATTAGAAATTGGGTCGTGACATTAATGGCTGTCAATGGTGGAGAATCAAACATCTTCAAAATTTATTGATTGACAATTTTAATTTGAACATCAATTGTACAATATGAAAGAGAATTGCTAAGTTAAAACTTTATTGTAAAACGATACAAATCCATTGATGAGTTCCATTAAAACTCTGTGCAACAAAAAAACATAAAAAAAGAACATCAAAAGAAGAGAATTTGGGGAAAAAATAAAGAGGGAGAGATAGAGAGACATGGTGGTATAAAGGGACGTGAAAATAACTGATATTCCTGATTCAATTTCTAATACCTAATATAAAGGGATACTCATTTAAAATTTATTAGTATATAATTAATAAATTGCATATGACCATGCAATTAAGATAAAACTTAATAGGGAGGGTAATAAAATTTCATATATAGTATAGGAAGGTAAAAGTCCCTTCAGTAAATATGTGTCATGCTACATTGAAAAATAACTTGTTACGGTGTGTAGGAAACTTTTTGTGTGTGTGAGATAAATCATTCTCTATCGAAAAATTATAAACGAAGAGTAAATTTTAAAAAGAAAAATCTAGATAAAACTAATTAAGAAGTCCAAATAGGAATTAAAAAGGGAAAATTTTGAGGAATGTTTCTATTAGCTCGACATCCATAAATCTCATTCAACACTAGATATGTTATTGATAAATAAGTGCAATGAATACATAAGGAGTCAATGCGAGGGGTAAGTCAAGACAAAAACATAACTCAAGAGAAACTACATAAAATATAGATATGAGAACGAATCAACGAATAGTTAATAGTTGATTCAGGAAGAGCCTAGTTATAGCTAGACAAAAGGATACGAACAAATTAGCCAATTTGGGCAAGATAAACATAGTGAACCCCAACATAGTAAAGTTAGTCTCGCAGATATGACGTCGTAATCCTTGAGAAATATTCAGATAGGAGTTGGGATAGTTAAAGGTGTCGAATAAGTGTTACAAAAAATAAAGATGGTGCATTGGGAAGACAGTCAAAAATTTCAATTCAAAAACAACCCTACAAGCACAAGGGGCCGGAGCTAAGTAATTAGGGATAATTATAGACGATCAAGAACATTAAAAATTCCGTCGGGTATATGATGTAATAGGCTCGCAGCTTTACAAGAGTCAGAGGGTCTCCCCTTAATACTAAAACGGAAGACTAGTTGAGGAAATAGGAAAAAAGCTTCAGCTAAGCATATGCGAGTATTAGCCGCAACCACGAATGCGACTTATAAATGGATGGCAACTTCTTACCTATATCATTGAGGGCTTCGTCTTTATCCTTATCTTGTACCCTACAAATGCCTTTTGCATATTAATTAACACACCTTTGAAACTGATAGAGCCAAAAATGCATGTTTATGGGGAAAATTCCAAATAGTGTAACTTTTGAACAAACATACGACGGTTAAAGTAGTAACATGGAAAGGACGTAAACCTAAAATGATGTCCAAAAGCGTAATTATTCATTGTAGATGTTTGTTTTACCAACCAAAGAAATACAAAATTTTGTATCTAATCAACAAACTATCAATGTATCTCCAAGTTATTTCTAATCTTCTTTTAATAATTTCTAAACTTCGTTTAATAGCATTTAGTTTTGTGCAGCTTAACGTAACATTAAACTAGCTTGATTTTTAAAAAAATACAGCTGGCTGGTACATACTACACTAAAAGACCATAAGAAGAAGAAAAACTATTCCATCCCGTCCACAATAAATGACCAATTTACTTTTGGGAGCGTTTCATTAAAAAAATATTAAATTCTATACCAAAATATCTAATATAACTAAACTATCCTTAATTAAATATTTGATGTGATAAATAAGAATTTTTTTTAAGGATATGTATATAAGGATTATTTTATAAAAACAAATTAAATTATTTCTTGATTATATAAATGGACACTTATTTTGGACCAAAATAAAAAAAGCAAATTCATCACTTATTGTGAACTGGAGGGAGTAATGAACACCTTCAGAAGTTTAACTGGTCCGATGCCACAAAAAAGAAAACTTTTAAAACGATAATAGATACAAAATTATGTCACAAGTAAGAAAGGAGAGAAATGAAATTATGTCAGGCATCGACCGGGTTGAGGCATGCTTGAGAAGCTATAAGCATTATTGAACAAATTCATGGTCACATTGATTGATATATGTTACAAAATTACAACTTAATTTTGTAATTCAGATTACAACATAACACTGAATCCCCAACCCCCACCCTCTGCCTTCCTCTCCCCACCGAGCCTCCTCCGCGATCTTCTATATCTAAATAAATAATCACTTTGATCGGAAGACGTGAATCTGCACAAGAAGCTTGTTTTCAGCTCGTACTCATCAAACAAATGAAGAAATTATCTATCCACTGATTATTTTGCTTATTGTCACTTGGAGATGGATTCTTCCACATGAGCTATTCAACTAGGACAAGCGCATGATTCGGCGACATAAGAATAGTACAGTCTGCCTCTTCCTATACCTCAACCTGCAAAAGCGAATGACACTGATAAAATCCATCAAGGCATTTACCTGCGAGAGAAGATTTAGAAACTGTCTGCTATAGCAACATCAAATAGACACCTGAATATACACGGTGTTTACACTTGAAAAGTATCATTTGCATCACGATTCCAATTCTCTTCTGTCCCCATCCTCTCCGCAATTTGACATGGCATTTAACCGCTGTTGCAACTGGTAGCAGATGAAAAATCATTGTTAATAAATGAGCAAGCACTGAGACACTGTTAATAAACCTCTTCCGTTCATCCGTCCCTCCCTCCTTTCGTTCAATTCTTGTTACTTTAGGCCTAGTTGTTGAACCTGAGGTTCATCAACTAAAAGAGATATCTCCACACAATTGGTGGTCTTTTAGTTATTATTATTATTATTATTATTATTATTTATATGAAAACATTCCCCAGAATTGCTTTTTCTCATGTTTGGGAGGAAAAGAAATGTTTAAGAATTTATGGAGAAACTAGTCATATTTTTGCAACTATCCTACTTTGGGAAAGGTCGGGAAACTGAAAGAAACTGATTATAAAGCATTGTTTTGCCCTCCGTTTCTCCTTCAGCTCACCCAATTGGTACTCACAAACTTAGAAAGCTATGCATTTTCTTTCACCTCCCCTCTTTTACTTTTCTCTGGTCCTATCGTCCTGAAGTAGTTTGGTTATGTTTAACCGCGATAGACCTCTTGTTATCCATTCTTTCTTTCTTCAATCCAATTAAATTAGATAGACCTCTTGTTATCAATTCTTTCTTTCTTCAATCCAATTAAATTAGATAGACCTTTGCATTGAAGAAACTGAGGGTGCACTTACCTGCCAGTATTTTAATTTTTCTGCTGTTAATTCATCTGTCAAATTAATCATCCTGCAAAGTAGAGAAAAAATCAGTTCTTCATATAAAAATTGTACATGGAACTGAGAGAAGCATGACCACAGTTGATTTGTGTGTGCAGCGGGCTAGCGAACCTAGCCTGAAGCTCAGATATTTTGACTAGCAATAGCTTCTCCCTCTCAGAAACAGCTGCATCAACCTGCAGAACAAAACATCTTGATCATACGAATGGTTACCATGTGAAAAAAGACAAAAATAAGCCAATAACATTTGGGTTGTGTAGGGCATCCCAATGATGCCAGATGCACAGGATGAATACTTTAAAAGTGTTAACATTAGAATTCCCATGAAATTATCAGCAGCAATCAATAATATATTTTATTTACGTTCTAGTTTCTATGGAGTAAGAGGCTAGAGGAAACAAGGCAAAAGATGATAGAACACCTTGTGATGAGATCACAGATGACAGGAACAAAATGGAGTATTGGTTACACGAATTGGCAACTAAAGGGATTAAAAAGAAACACATAAATATATACTTTATTAGCCGAAACACACATCTAACAATTCTAGGTTATGAAAAACATCTGCTTAAGTAGGACAAGTCCACCATCCAAATAATACATCAGCCGTATATTTGTGCGCAGACATATAGTAAATTATCCTCTTATTAACTCTTTTTTTTAAAACAAGATATCCCCGGGAGCTAGTGGGGCACTGTTCAGAATTCAACAGATAATGGGCCTGGCGCTCAACCCTTCTCCACTTAAATAACAGGCTTCTGTTGCGGCAGGGTTCAAACTGACGTGCGCCTAACCTACACATCATGCGTTGCGCTCTTACCATTAGGGCTCTGCGGGCACGATCTCCTCTTTATTATCAATACTCAGTTTACTTCTTGTCTTTCTCACTTCTAATACAAAGTTCTTTATCCAGAAAATTCCGTCAAGCTCATATTCCAATTTCTCAAGAATTAAGCAATAATAGTTGGTGAACTCCTGAAGTTTGATTTCTGTGTGAAGTTTACTTGAAAACTGACAAGAAACATGAAGAAAACCAGATGGCCGAGGCATCCTATTGTCAATCAAGATATGATAAATAGATTAAATCAAACATTTCAGAATCCTTATGAATCAACTATATAGGTACAGTGTCCGTCAGGATACCGTTGATAAAATACACTGTCTGATTGCAAACATCTTGCATTCAGATGGACGAATGATTCAGCACAAGGATCATTAAAGAAAGATTTTGAAAGGGAGAAAGGAAAGAAACAAATGGGTAACTGAAGCAGAATGGGGAAAAAGATTGAGCAAGTTGCAAATGATTTCTCCACGTCCACTTAGGTTTCAAGGACCTATTGCATGGTAATTGGCAGGAAGCACAGCAGGTACAAGGAAATTCTTCCAAGCAATTTAGGAGCTTAATATTATCAGTATGGTGTATATCAAATAAAGGACAGTCTCAAAATAGTAGTAGTAGTTTCCTATATTCTACACAATAATTTTCATAGCTTGAACACAACCTGATAGTTTTGCTGTCCTGTAAGATGCATTGGAAAACCTTGAAATGTGTTCAATACACTTAATGGAGCTCCACATAAACATTTGCAGCTTCTAAATTCTTAAAGCTAACATATTTTCAAAGCAAAGACATGTACTTACAGTTCCGTTGTTCTCTGGGCGCTGTAGGGGAGGTAACTTTCCATTTTGAGAAGCTGAGATAGATTTAAGAAATTTCAATTAAGTAAACCTGAATCCATGTTACTATTGGTAGACATGTTTCTTTACAGAAGGACATTAGACATTTCTTTCTTGTTTACTTACAATCTCCTGCCTCAGATAGTTGCAAGCTACTCAATAAATTTACAATGAGATCCTGATAACAAAAGCAGTAGAAATAAAAAGTCAGAAGAACCAGAGAAATAGAACTGAATTAGCGACTCTTGACCCCATTTTCTTACTTGTTTTTGTTTTATTTGGAGGGAGGGGGAGTAATCTTGCATCCCTACCATACAATGATGCCTTACCTGTTGGATTGACGTCTGTTGAAAAAGATTTTGTAGGTGAGGCATGAGAACTGAAGCAGGAACATTATTAAGGCCAAGATCCTTCAGGGGTTGACAGGGTGGCTGAAAATTTATCAAAAATATAGTATTATTAGGTCAATTAGTTCTTCCTTTTTCACTGCTCTTTTCACTTGGTTAAGACAAAATAGCCCATTAAGGTGGGGCTCAAAAGTTGTATCATATTCCATCATTTAACTGCAGTAGTAAAGAAAGGGAGAATACACACACCATCTGTTTAGATTCGACCAGCCATTCTCCGACACTAGCAGACTTCCTAAGTGGTGATCCCTGGGAATCACAGAAATCTCGTGTCAAAGATACTGTAGGAATGAAACATTTGTGTTCTTTTGAATCAAAAGCAACACTACACCACTTACTTGGGAAGATCGTCGAGGAACTGTACATAACGGAATATCCTAACATACATATTTAAGTTAGCCAATAGTCACCTAGAAGAAAGAGCATGTAAAAATATGATTTACCTTTACAAGATCTACATTTTCTGATGTTACAGAAAAACGGCCTTTTATTTGAACCAAGTTCGGCTTTGACTTGTCATCCAAAGAATCTTTGAATCCTGAACAGATAAAAATTATAATTACTGCAAAACCCTTAGTTAGGATGTCACCTAGATTTTCCCTATAAACCAATAGTCATACACACAATAGCAAAATGAACTTGTCTTGAGAGCATTAATACCCCCAGATGATTTTATTGGAGCTGATAAACTATTTCCTGAAGCTCGGTTAGGAAGCATTAAGGGACCACTAAAGCTGGGTGCTCTTCGCACTTGATGAGCTTTATCTCCTGGTTGTTGGTTTTCAATTTCGCTTCTGCAAGAGAAACATAAGTTACCTCACTGAAAGTTCCCATTTTGATAGCAATTGTCCAAACAAACGAATAATCTCATACTTCGATGTGCAAATGCTCCAAGAAAGCACAATGAATTACAATGCAGAGTGATTTCGGTGTATTTGGATTATTTCATACACCAAAATTAGCCTAAATAAAATGTATTCAACACACTAATTTTAGAGAAAATGCCAGTGAGAATTCCTTCTCTCATGGAAATTTTCTCATTCCAATGAAGTAACAATCTAAGAAAAGAAATCCGGCACCTGCCAGATAGATGGTAGAGAGACCAAGTTTGAGCAAACGATTCTTACCAATTCCTTTTCACCCCGCAGCTGAATATGGACTGAAGGGAAAGGCTATTTGATTCCTGGATATTAATGAAGCTTCATATTTCAAGTTGTTTTGGTGCAATGTTTTTTTAATAAGGTAAAGTAATTTATTGATATTGTACCAAGATGGTACACAAAGATGTTTTGATGCAACGTTTTTTTTTTTGATAAGTTGTCTTGGTGCAATGTAAGATAGAGCGGAATAAGAAAGCAATTGAGTCGTAGCAAACCTTTCAGAGTTCCGAGCTCTTTCTGATGCCGAGTGACTTAATACACCACCAGCCATAAGTGGTCCACTCTGACTTTGACGAGCTTTTGGTGTTTGAGTTCTATTCTTGACCGGTAAAGCATCCTTCTCTGAGGTTAGGGGCGGCAACTCTGTTTTTGATGCGTTCTTCTTTAATCCATTTTTCTCCCAATGATCAGAATCCAGTCGACTACTTTCCAGATCTTTTCCGTTCTTGGTCTCATATTCAGCTAATGGCACTTCACCAACACTTTCTTGCTCACTGGAAAAAATGTATCAACGAGAATTCAGTTGAGCTTATGATACTCCAAGGCCAACTTTGACCAAAAACAAAATTTTAATTAATGGCTCACATAATCCTAGCCCATGCATAATTATTACCTATGTTATCATATTTTAGTGATGATGACAAAACCATTATTAATATTCTCTCCAGGGGAGAGCAGTTTAAAAACATATGCTGATGTTTTTGATCTTCTGATCATAGCCCATGCATAATCGTTACCTGCATTATCATATTTTGGTGATGATGACAAAACCCTTATTAACATTCTCTCCAAGGGAGAGCAGTTATTTCTCATTACATATGCTGATGTTTTTGATCTTCTGAAGAAGACAAATTATTACGATGAGAACATCTGGTTGGTACTTGGTTCCACAGGAAAAAATATTCTCTCCAGAAGAGAGGACATCATGGATAAACTAACTTCAAAAACATCAATATGGAATCTCATAACAAAATTTAACAAGAAAAAACACATACTTCCTGCACCTCTATTTCTATGACATGCTTAGTTATTTGGGACATTCCAAAATGTTTGACACCATTCAGTTAGATAAATATTTTATAGCATTTATAATACAGATTTGGTTAATTATCCAAATTTTGAACTTTAACATGATGTTTCCTGAATCATGCTAATTTTCAGGCATCACTTTAATATTTTATTAGATCAATACAATATGCTTTAAGTTATATTAACAACTTCAACACCCATCCAGAAAATACGGCTATTTAAAATGAGTACAACATTTGGTCTCAAGATAGTTTAACTCGTTCTAACTCCTAAAAGTGCAAGGAATTCAACTCTTTAAAACTTCGGGTTTCAGAACAAGGAGTCAGATTCCCCCTTGCGAACTAACAGCTACAAATTTGATATCTTTCTACGACAATTTCTTTGTGCCTGGGCAAAAAAGAGTGACACGTATACCTGGCAATCGAATCTTTTCTCGGGATCTGTTTTCCAGCATATGGTGATGCAATAGATTTTTCCTACAAATAGGAGAAGAATTCGTGTACAGGATGATATGGCTAAAGAAAAAAAATTAAATATAGATCTAGGCCGATATTAATAGCTTCAAAATAGACTAGAAAACTATAGCAAAAGAGTGCCAAAGACCTTGTAGTTCATATAAGCTTTCATGGCTTCATCTTCTTCCTTAATTTCTTGTATTTCGTCATCTTCCTGTACCTGCCACAGCAAATGTCAAACCAATTCAAATTTGGGATGGCAAAAATCATGGAGCAGAAGTGAACGAATATCTTTATCAGACACAAAGAGACCTCTCTCACATACATACCAGTGAAGCTTGAAGCTTCAAATCCTCCAGATCAAAGTTCCAGGCGCTAACTCCCCGTTGGTATTCACTCTGTGAAGAACAAAAAGTTACAACAGAAGGAAAAAATTTAAAGAAGGCAACTCCTGATTATGTTCACTCTCAGATGCTACAGATAAAGAAAATTGAAAAGAATAAGATTAGCTACAGGCACAAAGTAGACACTGCAAAAGAGAAAAAAGATGACGGAAAATACTTTACTTGCTTTTATTAAAAAAAATAGCCATAGACACAATGCAAGTAGCAACAATTTCAGCTAGGCACGTAAATACATAATTTGAGTACATCACCATCCTTTTTGTTTTTCATTAGAAACGTGAAGTACATCATCAACATAATATCCCTCTCCAAAGTCCAAAGATTGAAACTGTAGAAGAAGAGAAAGTATAGTTCCAAAAGTATCAAAGAACCAACAGAATGAAGTTGACAGTTAAAATTAGTCAACTGTATTCTCTAAGCAATTGTATATTTGTATCTGAGATTTTCATGGAACGCATAAAGTTCAAAAGAGCCAAGGGTCTATCGGAAACGGCCTCTCTATCTTTATAAGATAGGAGTAAGGTCTGCGTCCACACTACCCTCCCCATACCGCATTTAAGAGAATACACTGGGTTTGTTGTTGTTGCTGCTGCATAAAGATCAAAAGAGAAAATGGAGATCCAAAGTTCTGGAATTCATAATTGAGTGGCTGACTAAATTTTCTTATCAAAGATGGAAAACCAATTCTGGACCACATAGATAAATCACTCTCTTGGATATTTTCACTCACAGAAGAATAGCATTGTAGCTACTGCAACAAATAAATGCCCGAAAATATAGATGGTATAACCATCGCGCACTAATGAACAATGCCATTGGCAGAACAATTGCATCAAACCTGTGACAATGCTTCCTGCTCGGAAGAAGGCATTTTCTTCAAAGCTAGCTGCGCAGCATCTTTAAGCTGCAATGATTTCATCAAGCAACATTAAACAATGCTAAGTAGGAAAAATAATGAACCCTTAGAACAATCCTCTTATGAAATACCTGGAGGGCTTTAACTCGATGCCAAAGTGGTGGCAAGTCAGCAAAAAGTTTCTTTACAGAAAGCTCTGGAGGCTTGGCATTTTTGAAAAAAGAATGCTTCAACAACTTCTCAGCAGTTGGCCTTTTATTTTGATCTTTCACCAAGCACATTGCAACCATTTCCTTGAATGACTGTTACGACAAGTAAACTCTGTTTCATTTCCATACATGACCACAAGAGAAAGACTGAAGCACGTAGCAAAGCAACATATTCAAATATCTTCATGTACATATGTAAATGAAACTGGCAATAAGCAATACCATTACCTTAGAGAATTTTTTGTCTCGGTCATAATCAAGTCCAGGAGGGGCATTCTGTATTGTCATCAGTAGAACCTGTGGCAAGAGAGCAGAGGGTAACTTAGAATAATGCATACTCAAGCACAAAGCTAAAATATTATTGTTGAACCCTCTTGGAAATGAATGTATACCTTCATTGGAGGGTACTTTGAAAATGGTGCATGACCATGAGCCAACTCCAGGGCAGTTATTCCAAGTGACCAAATGTCAGCCCTGTAGAAGGAAGAAAATTAATGTCTCTTGCAACAATCATAATGATATTCCCAGTAACACTGTACAAGTAAACCAACACATCACCCAGACAAGCACAAAATGTAGCCAATTCAGAATTCTCATCTTAGGGCCTGTTTGATAACTTTTTCTTCTTCTAAGCACTTAACCTGCCCAATTTAAGTGATAATAATTTAGACTTCTTTATACCATAAACAAAAAATCACTTAATACTTTAAATGCCACCTAAAATATTTTACGAATTTCAAGTGAAACAAAGTCTAGTTATCACTGAACTACTGAAGTATGAAAGACCACATATCCAAAAGCAAGTTTCATGAATAAAATGCTTACGTCATTTCTTCAGGCATGATGGATGCTTCTTCATTACAACATAAATAAGTCTACATAAACTCTAGCTAGAATTATCTAGTGACAAAATTAATATACTTCCAGTTATAGTTTCAACAAATATTCAAGAGGATATTTGAGATTTCAATTCAGTGACAGGATTAAAATACATAAACTTAATACCCTTCAGCATGAAAATTCCAGTAACTAAAATCATCCAACGATACAATTTCAGTCGGAATTCAGACTTCAGCTTTGTCAAATAGCTCTCAGTCAAGCACTAAATAAATATTTACATCATATCATATGAAACCACCAAGAGCTTACTCACGACAAAGATAACTCACTTGAAATCATATCCAGTTCCAGGCTGCAGAACTTCTGGTGCCATCCTACAAAATAAAAGTAGTTGATAGACATGTAAAACACGAAAACGATTTTGATAGAAACAAATACTGATGAGTGGAAATTGACCAAATGGATGCTTATATGCTCACCAGCACGGAGTTCCTACAAAGGTATTCCTAGACCGCTGTCTATCACCACTGTCAAACATGCATGCCGAAACACCAAAGTCCCCCAGCTTTACTATCCCATTAGTATCCAGTAATATATTCCCAGCCTGCAATGAGAAAGAAGTGGTACAGAAACCACAAATATTGCAAATTTGAGGATCAGCGACAAGGGAACATCAGTTTTAACAAACCTTAACATCTCGATGGATGTGCCCATGTCGATGGAGATATTCCAAAGCCTTGAGAGTTTCCTTCAACATAGAACAAATAGCGGATTCTTCGAATCCATCTGGATAAGCTATCTTCATGAGATGCAGACAAGAACCCTCGGCCATGAAGGGCATCACCACCCAAAGGTAGCTATCAACAACAAACGAACAGAATGACTTTATTACATTCGGATGGTCTATCAAACTCATCGTTTGAGCTTCCCTACGAATGTCATCCTGTGAAGAAGTAAATTCTTTCAACTGACTATTGCAAAAATAGCAGCATGATAGATCCAAATAGAATGCAATTACAAGAACAGTCTTTAGAATGCGACACCTCAACTTGTAACTATAAGAAGCCTTCCTTGATACTTCTACTCCTCAAAAAGGAACAGAAATCACGTCGATAGAACTTTTCTCAAAAGACTTACAATCTCTCGAAATGCATGCAACCTTAGCTAAAAACAGAACCTTTAGCAAAAGATCCAAACAATGCGATTAAGGTTCAGTTGCCACTGTCACACTTGTATTTTAAGTTCGGACAGATTTGTACGAGTGATAAGTGTGAGACTTAGAAAACGTCTAGTTTTAGAGAACGGAGAACCTCTGATTTGTCCTAAACAGGAAATTGTTGAACGGTGGAATAAAATGAGCCTGAATAGAGTAGAATGAATAAAGAGGATTCATATAGTTAATTGATTCCAACTAGTTCTGGGATTTATTGGTTGATATTCGAATATGTTACTCTTTAATTCATAATGCTGTTAATGGAAGAGAATTGGGCCACCTGAAACATATAATGAACAAATAAGTAAAAATATAGTTTCCCCAGTTAAAGAAAATATGAGGTGTTATCCTTCTTTTGGGTTTGTTGGGGTTATTTTTTTTTTGGGGGGGGGGGGGGGGGGGGGGTTTTTTAGGCCCACATGCTCCAAAAAAAGGGAAAATAAAATTTAAAAA